>BQNB010021377.1:0-64332 GCA_026074375.1 Tanacetum coccineum | reverse complement strand
GTTATCATTCTAGCATTAGGTACGTACCATTCGAAGCGTTGTATGACAGAAAGTGCCGCTCACCAATCCTATGAACAGAAGTAGGAGAAGGACACCTGATAGGGTAAGGGTAAGTAAAAGAATCCTGCTTAAAGTGTCACCTTTGAAAGGTGTGGTACGCTTTGGGAAGAAGGGAAAACTAGCACCTAGGTTTGTTGGACCATTTAAGATCACTGAGAGGATCGATCCAGTAGCCTATAGACTAAGACTACCTGAGGAGCTAAATGGTGTTCATGACACATTTCACGTATCAAACCTCAAGAAATGTTTAGCTGACCCAACACTATAGATACCTCTGGAAGAGATCCAAGTCGATGGCAAGTTGAACTTTGTGGAAGAGCCTGTAGAAATCTTAGAGCGTGAGTTTAAAAAACTGAAGCAGAGTAGAATTACCATCGTCAAGGTTCGATGGAATTCGAAACGAGGACCTGAGTTTACTTGGGAACGTGAGGATCAAATAAAATTCTAATACCCACATCTCTTTAGCTCTAGCACTATTTAAATTTCGAGGAGAAATTTCTTTTAAGGGGGGGGGGGGTAGAATGTAACCCTTGCGGATTTTCTAGTCATGTAATGTTCTATTTAAGTCCTTTGACTTTTTGACTTTTATAGTTTTCTGTTAGCGATTACCATGTTGACGGCAGTCAATCTATATTTTCTTTAGTCAATAAATCTTTTATTTCATATATTATACCTTTTTAGAGGTTTACAATCTTATTTGATCACTTTTCGGGAGGTTTGTCCCGCAAACGGCTTAGAATGTTAAACAACGCGTTCTGGCACGTCCGTAAATGTTCAATACTTGATTTAAACCAAACTAACTATAAAACATATCATGTGAATATTCTAAGTCCATGTAAATATATTTTTGAATCCAATAAAATACTAGAAAACTTCGGGTCACATTTTAAATTACAAGTTATGGTCGTTAAGTAACCTGACAAGAACCAAAACGCACCTAGGATGCCCCATAGGATGCTACCAGTTTGAGCCCTACAAGGGGAACCACAATGCTTGATTTTAGCTAGTGTGTCTCCCCTTGGTACTATACCTTGTCCATTTTATTCTAAAATACACACACATTACCTCATTTTGAAAACATACACTACACATTATCTCTCTTCTTTTCCTTGTTTCGTCCGAACCCACACAATACACACACACATTCTATTTTGATTTTGATCAAGAAACATGAAGGCTTAAACATTATCGGGTTGATTCTAATAGGCGTAGGTATATAAAACACAACATTTGGGTTGCGTTTCGTTCGATCTCATCTTCAAAACCCACTTTGTAAGTGCCAATTCTTTAAAAAAAATTCTTGTACTTTTAGAAGCCTAATGATGCATAGATGTTAGTTGTACAGTGCGTTTTCAAAAAAATCAAACATCGAATAAGTACGAAACAGCCATAGGGGGCCAAATGTGTTAAAACAAAGGGAAAAAGGAAACAAGGGGGTTGGAGGCATTTAAAAATTGGTTGCTTGGTGTAAAATGGCATTATTCTTATAATTATTGTAAGCTAATTTGGCTTTATTTAAAAGCTTTAGTAAGCTTATTTTTGGCTTATTGATAACATCAAATATTAATACATTTTCGTGGCAGAAATACCCCTCTAAAATACTGCAAATTTCACTAAACCTACGAAAAAGATACATTTTCTATGGTTATTTTGTTAGTTTATTCATGTGAAATCAGGAAGAGTGACAAGGAACAAGGGAAAAAGGACTTAAGTGTAAATTCTAAAGAATGTATACAACGGCGTAACACTCGAAAAATTTAACGCCGTAACAAAAATTAGAGTCTAAGTACATAAGATCATAGTGTAAGACTTAACGGCGTAACCCCATGTCTAGTTACGCCGTAACCCTATATTTGGAAGGAAATATTGTCAAAGTTATAGTTACGGCGTAACACCTTATCCAGTTATGACGTAACCATGAAGATCCACAAATATGGAATGAAGATCACGTACAAATGTGAAGATCAAATATGAAGGGGGGAGGTTTATGACGTTAACACATATCTGGTTACGCTGTAACAGGGCTGCTTAATTAATTGAATGCAGTGTACGTGGTGGAGATACGGTGAGTACCTCACTTTATTGGTTACACCATAACAAGTACGATATCTATAAATAGAGGCCTCATTCAAGCTATTTCGATATCACTTCCTCTACAGCCAATTGAAGAGGCAACAAAGGCTTCCAACCTTCAAAGAATTCCACCTGGAGTCTAAAGGAGATCACACTCTACTTACTTTTTGAATTTAATCGTTCAAATTACAAATCCTGTAAGAATTATGATTTTTCAATATATGATTTCTTCTATCTCTTACTGTGTTTCCGTTACCATGAGTGGCTAAGCACTTAAAGTGCTGAACTAGTTATGTAGTTACTTCTGTTATGATTATTTCCTGTTAAATTACGGTTTCATTAGATATTCCTTGACTGTCGTATAACCTTGGGTTTTGGTAATACGAGTGGTTTGGACCTAGCTTGCCCCATTAATAGATTACCTTGTCATGATGGGATCCAATGGGTACTATAGAGGATCACTAACTCCTTACCTGGTGTAGGAACTAACCGATCACCGCACATATTACTCGATACTTAAAAAGCACAGGAACTCTTTCAGAGGGGGTTATTAATCTTTATAGGTTATTTAATATGTTTTAGGAATAGTTGGGATTAATCACTGCAACCTGGATAACCTACCACCCAAATGATTAGGGACGAATTCGGAATCACAGGAAGTTTAGGATAGACTTCATATGCTCATTCAAGTCTATCGACATTAGAAACCAGTAATGAAACCATAGTTTGACATTGCACAGTAAATTGTCATCATAACAATAGTAATGAAGTAACTAGGTTAGCATGTTTTCTCTCTTGATATCTCTTATCCTTTTACTTTTCAGTTATTTATTTTATTGTAATTTATTTATTTCAAATCAATTCTAAAAAACCATTTTCAATACCTGACACTTCAAATTAAAACTAATTTCAACTTAACTCTTGGGATGACCTCGGATTTACCCATCTATACTACCCACGATCGGGTTCTCTGCCCGTTAGTGCGTCGTTAGGTAGATCGAGTTTTATAAATTTAAAACTTGATAAAAATATATTTTAAAAGAAAATACGCATCAAGTCTTTGGCGCTACTGCCGGGGAGCTAAAAATTAGAATTAATTTGATTATTTGATTATTTCTTTTTTTTTCTAAACTCTATATCTGCAGGAACCATGGCTGAAGTAGACGTTGATACTCTCACTATGGAACAATACTTAGCATTGTCACGAGAAAACCAGGCATCGGGCGTGGTTAAACCCGAAATCGAAAGCAATGTTAATTTCAAAATTAAGAGTCAGTTCATGCGCAAACTGAGGGAAGACCTTTCTTCGAGAATAAAGACGAGGATGCTCACGATAACATTGATGGGGTCCTCAGCATCATTGACTTATTTAAGATTCTCGGAGTCACTAAAGATGCAATCATGCTTTAAGTTTTTCCCTTTACTCTTACTGGAGCCGCAAAAAGATGGGTGGACAGACTAGCCCCAGGAACTATCAATACCTAGGATCTCCTCAAGAAGGCATTTATCCAAAGGTACTGCCCACCTTCTATGACCGCAAAGCGGCTTGAAGATATTCAGAACTTCAAGCAAGAATGAGATGAATCATTATACCAGGCTTGTGAGCGGTATAATGACCTGCTATACAAGTGCCTTACCCACGACATCAACAGTCATCAAAAGGTAAATATCTTTTATAAGGGTTTGAGCACTATGAACCGTCAATTGCTTAATTCACAGGGACCCGTCCCCAGGATGAGACCAGCCGAAGCTCTCAAAGCAATTCAAACCATGGCTGACCACTCTTAGAAATGGCACGACGGCACAACAAGCAGGAATATTGGAAGTAGTAGTAGCAAGGATGGACTAACTGCTTTAGTTAACAAGTTGGACAACCTGGGAAGAGACATGAAGCAACTAAAGGAAATTGCTCATGCAATCTAGGTTGGATGCCAAATTTGCGAAGGACCTCACCTCGACAAGGTTTGTCCCCTTAACAAGGAAGTTAAACAAGTGGAAGAGGTCAGATATGGAGAATTTGGACGAACAACGCTGTTTAACGGAAGTAATGGAGGAAAATTTCGTATAGGACCACCTGGATACTACACTAAAATTGATAATCGTCCGCCATATGCTGAAAGGAGGCAAAGCTTAGAAGAATCATTGGCTAATCATCAAGAGGAATCTGCTCAAAGAAGAACTAAAATAGAGGTATGGATTAAAAAGCTTAAAGAAAATGCCGAGATTAACATAAGGAACCAAGCCGCCTCGCTTAAAAATTTAGAAACCCAGATCGAGCAATTAACCGAAGAACTCTGTTCCAGGAAGGAAAAATCTGAAGAAGCAAAGGTAGTAACTGTTGAAAATGAGGGACCCAGTTCTCGTAAGAAACTTAAGAATCTACACCGAATATCCTTCCTCTCTAACTCTCAGGAAGAAAACACCATTGATCAACTACCTACAAAGGAATCTAATCCAGGACATTTCACGCTTCCCTGCACTATCGATAACTTTAACTTTTATGCTATGGCCGATTTAGGAGACAGTGTGAATGTTCTACCTAGGAATATTTTCAAGTATTTAGGATTAAGAAACCTCAGTAAAACCGAGATGCTAGTGGAAATGGCTGATATGAGAAAAAAAGCACCACTTGGGATAGTTAAAGACATACTCGTAAAAATTGATAAATTCCTGTTCCCATCTGACTTCGTAATCCTAGATCAAACCCCCAATTCAATTGTAATTTTAGGAAGACCCTTTTTGGCCACTATTCACGCCCAAATTAGTGTTTATGAAAAAGAAATATCAGTGGGGATAGGAGATGAAAGGGTAACGTTTAACATAAATAGGAATGACCCTAATTTTGCCCTTGTGAAGGGAATCTTTATGTTAAACTCAGTTAACACTGACGAGCCAATCACTAAAAGATTGAAGATAAGTAATGACACAACACATTTTTGTAAACCATTTATACAAGAATGTGATGAGGACTTTAAGGCTTGGCCATCCTGTAACCCATTCAGGAACGAATGTGATGGGGGGGCATGAAATTTATAGAATCAATGAGCTCGGTGAAACAAAAAGATTGTTCTTCCCCTAATAAACTACAAAAAGGAAGGTAATGAAAGGAGATGGGGGTATCATTTTGAAACTTTTTCTATTATAAGATATGGTGGTTGTCAGTTAAGGATCCTGTTTGGACCAAAAGGTATTCAGAAGGGTGGTAATGCAAAATTCTCATGTAAAGAACCTAGGCCTAGAGACTACACTTTCAAGGAATGGGTGAAGCTTAAGAAAGGGCACCTAGATATAAGTAAATCAGTTAGGAAAGATTTATTTAGATTATGGGTGATTGATAAATCTACTGAGGCATTAGATCCTGATAAAGACCCTTTTGGAAGATGTTTAGATGAATACAATTGGGTATTCCCTAAATAAATTGAACAACTTGCCGATGAATACGAAATAAAAATTGGAGAAAAAGGGAAAGTTCTTGAAGAAATATGGATAAAATGTAAAAGAGCTCAAAGTAAGGATAAAGATTGGTGGTATGATTACTGGTATGAGGATGAAGAAAAAACAGAATTAAGTAATGAAGATTACAATCCACCAATAGTGCATACAGAAACATTTGAAGTGACCAAATATAAGTTCAACAACAGATGTAGCTTCATATGTGTTAGTGGCAAAAGTAATGAAACCCTGTCATTGGGAAGAAAAAATGGATCGAGGTTTAGGAAAATGGTAATGGAGGAAATGGAAGAAACCCTCAGGGATGATGGAGAGGACTCTGTCGATGAAACGTAGAATGAGCATAAGTCTAACTTAAAGACTCGTTAATAAACAAAAGTGCTTGTCGGGAGACAACCCGTATTTTATTTAATGAAATATCTTTCTGTATTAGTTGGTTTGCGTGTTTCTTACTTTATTTTGCAGAATACAGAAGCTGGGAGGCAATTATTAAGACCGGCTCGACTCATATTCATTTGGTAACATTGTTGAAATTGCAGCAGTTATGGCGTAGCAGATTAGGTTTACGCCATAACCACTACAGTTACGACGTAACCCATTTCAAGGTTACGCCGTAACACCTTAAAAAAAACTTAAAATTTTTACCAATTGTTTACGACGTAACCACTATGGTTACACCGTAACCTCCTTCTGAAATCTTAAAAATTTAAGTTTTAAACATGTCTAAACCTTGTATATGTAAATGGACTTTGTAGGTATGTTCTCTGAAAGCCCTCACGAGACTAAACTCGTCCACTTGGGCCACCAAGTGGTTTAAAAGGCTTGTTGCATATGCTAAATGCAACCGTGATTCCTACGAAAGTGAGTTAGGTTTGTATTTCCTTTACACTTCATTATTCTTGTTGAATGGTTTTATGCTTTGGTTTGTTTTTGTGATCACAGGGGATAAAGAGCTTGCTGGAAGACGGAGATATAGATTTTCACCGAATTTCGAATATTGAAGCAATGCTCGGGTAGTTTCTTGTCTTAATTCTACTCTTTTCTTATTATTTTCATTTCCTTAATGTATAATAGGGACATTGTACAAATCAAGTGGGGGGGGGGGTGGGAGTAGAATTAATACTTGACGTATGTTTTGCCTTCGATTTTCTAGTTTTCTTTGAAAATTATGCCAATTTTAAAATTTTTGACAAATTTTTTTAAATAACTAGAATTAATCTTTGCCGAATGCACATTAACCTTTATTATTACTTGGTGAGATTTAAGCCTAATATTCCGTTTCCATCATATTACTCAAAAATCTACCAAAATATTGAGTGTGCCGGTAGTATTGTAGACTTTAAATAACATCTATTTTATAGCATCATTTGTCCCAAGATATTAATCCATTTTGTATAGTTATTGCAAAGAATTGTTACTTAATCGTTTATATTTAAGAATTGCAGTAATTATGGAGTAATTGGTGAAACATAGCAAAAGGCGTGCATTCTGGTGCTTCAATGAAGATATTTTGAAGATTACTATTCTGAAGACCAATATGCCATATCCATCAAGAAGATACGGCGTATCCGTGCCTGCACTCACCAAAGACCACAGAGGAATAAAGACCAATACGCCGTGTTAGGAATAAATCTTCACAAGTTAGTACTTCTAGTTCAAGAGGTTAGTACAACTCAGATTATAACTAACAATATTAACTGAGTTAATACTGCTAGCACAAGATTAATACTGCTACTGTTAGTTTGTACTGCCAGACAAACATTAATACTGCTAAGAGAAGTCAGAGATGTCAGAGATAAAGATTACATGGAGATGAAGATAAGAAGTTAATTATAGAATATATTGTATCAGAATATTCTATAAGTTTATGTTTATCTTTAGTATATGTTGTAAGCCGACTAGGACTCCTTAGTCTATAAAAGGAGGCTCTAGGGCATTAGTTGATATACACGTTTTCATAGTTGTTAAGTCAATAAAAAAGCTTCAAGGTTGTAAACCCTAGTACTAGTCAAGAGTACTCGTATTATTGATCGTAATAATATTGGAGCGTTTGGTTATATCTTTATTCATTTTCAATTACTGTTTTATTCATAATACTTCTAGATATTAAAGAGTAGATTCCGCATACACTTTAGTATACATACAAAGTTTCTACAACAAGTTATTTTGGATTTATCCAAGGTAATTTAACCTTAGACAAACTAAGGAATCGATCAAGAATTGGGATCAACAAGCGGTATCAGAGCTTTTACTTTGAGAAACTTTGATGTAGATGTTATGGAATTTGAATCTGCACATAGTAATACTACTGCTAAGCTACCCATACTCAAACTAGGTGAGTATGAGATGTGGGTGATAAGAATCAAGCAGTACTTCCAGGTACAAGACTATGCTCTATGGGAGGTCATAGAAAATGGTAACTCATGGGTATTGTTAGGAATTATATTTGAGTTGATAAGACAAAGCATATGAAAGATGAAGGACTTAAAAGACAAAAGAGGAATTCTTCAAAAGATGGAAGATTATAAAAGATTTCCTAGAAGATAATTATAAAAGTTAGGAAGATTTGTTTATTTCCTAATACTTATCCTTTGTAAACCTAATATCTCTAGTATATAAAGAGATATAGGTCATATAGTTTTGTGTGTATCAAGATGTAAAACACAGAAAAGTGTGTGTGTGTCTAGGCGTTAAGTCCTCTAAGTGGACGTCTAGAATTTGTGTGTTTCAGCCTCAAGGATCTTTGATTCCTTGTTATAGTTTAGATAACACGTTGTAGAATCTATCATCTAGAATTGGGGCTATTAGGAACGTTTGGTTATTAATGAAGAAACACCTTGTTGAATATCATTGTTCTTATGTTAATTCCGTTATACATATTCTATGTTCAATGTTATTGTTAATCCTAGATATAAGATCTAAACAATATGAGCTTCAAAGATCTTCAACAGGTGGTATCAGAGCCTCGTGGCTCTCGATCTAGGATGATTACAAGATTGTTTTTGTGTCATGCTATGAAGGAAAAAGAAGGGTTTCGATTATTGTTGAACCTTCTTGGAAGATTGCATCAAGACCAGGTTCAACTCAAGGGTTTCAAGATTATACGAAACCAAGGAAGTTTATGATTAATCCTTAAAGTTCGTTTGTTATTCTTATTAGGGTTCATATTGGTGTGATAATGATTGATCCGTGCCATACTTTTTCTGGTTTATCTAAGGGTGGATTGAATAGGGATTGTTGTGGCATAGTCGTTTCAATCTTGTATTATCTTTCTTGAGGTTTTAGATGAATGGTTTTTGGATACCATGTTCTTGTAGTCGTCTTGGTTATCAAAGATCTGGTTATTCATGTTTACAATTCGTTGGTGATTCTTAAACCATAATTTGGTAATAATCATTTTGATTATTAGGGTTTGTATGTTCTGAACATGAAGGCTAATGATGTATCATTTTGGTGATCGCATGGGTGTCGAAGGAATTTAGCAACAATAACAGCAACAATCGAATGAATGAAGAAGAAAAGATCAAAACCCTAGATCTTTCATATAATCATGTTTTAATGTTATTTGTGTTCATGGCATTAAGGAATTAGTGACACATAACATTTCACAAAAAGCCATGGGAGGAAGGAGTAATATGATTTGTGACGGATTAGTGACAGGTTTGTGATGTTATAGAAGCGTTGCTGCTCTTTGACATAAAATTTATACTGCTGTTCACACATGGAAGGTTAGTATTGCTTGTTTGATTTAGTGTTGCCTTGTGCTGCTCGTTTGTATTAGTTGGGTGTTGTTACTGTTTGAGCTCCAAGATGTTTTTGTGCACAAAGGTTTTGGTGTATTTGTACTGTTTAACAAATACAAATTAATACTGCTGCTATTGAACAAAGAAGCAAAAGAAGGTACTGTTTCATTGGGCCTCAACATGTGGGCTTCAGGGAGATTACAACTGCTATCAGTTTGTTAATGCTGCTCGAAGGTATTTGTACTGCTTGCTTAGTCCGAGAAATAATTTAAACTATTAGTGTTGTCCGAGAAAATATGTTTATACTGCTTGTTTTATTCGATATCAGACAGAATGTGTTTTTGGTTCTTGGATGTTAAGGAGACCTCAAACAGAATGGAAAAACACACACAGAAGTTTTTGGTTTTGGTTTCTACTGTTTGGTTTTTGGATTTGGTTTATATGTTCTTAAACGATTTATGGCTATTATTTTTGGGATTTATTGAAGAATTGGTTACGAAGAAGGTTATTTATCACCTATTTGACATTGAAGTAGAATTACTTAAATACGTGTTTTATCATATCTTAAAGTGGGTGTTACACTTTGAAGATAACTTGTTCGTGCTTAGAAACGATGTGACGAAGACTTGTCAAAATCTAGCAAAGGTGTGTGATCTAACTTATGGTGCTCAATGCTCACATTTGCTATCACTTTGGTTATGTGTCTCATAGAAGATGAGGATTTTTGTCAAGAGGTTGCGATCTACTTATATTTCACAGATTTATTTATAAGTTTGACGTCACGTGGATAGTACAAGACATAAGACACAAGTTTGGGTTATTCTACTTCAACATCAAGTTCGTTATACTTAGTTTTCTTCATCAGTGATCATTACATAGAGCCTACAGAATTGAAGATTCAAGAAATGGTTAACATATGGGTTTCAGGGGAAGCTTATTGTTAAAATGTTTAACCATTTACATGCACCACATGAGGTGAAGGTTTTTACTACTGTAAGTCATTATTACTACTGCTAGTTTAAGTTTCTACTGCTCAAGTTCATTTATCTTAAGGCGCGTCATGGAGGGTAATTTGAGTTGTTGGAAGGCTGGATTAGAAGTGTGATAGTGGTTTGTGGTTGTCGAAATCAAAGTTGCATACTTTAGTCCCCTATTTGATTATGACAAAAAGGGGAAGAAGGCGTTACAAAGATGATTTGCAACTTGTAGATCCTTGGTGGTATAGTTCTATTCTTTCATATATATTAGCTTCAGGGGAAGAAGCTCGTGCTTATTTTGGTTTTGTCATTATCAACTAGGGGAAGATTGTTGGGAATTATATTTGAGTTGATAAGACAAAACATATGAAAGATGAAGGACTTAAAAGACAAAGGAGGAATTCTTCAAATGATGGAAGATTACAGAAGATTTCCAAGAAGATAATTATAAAAGTTAGGAAGATTTAGTTATTTCCTAATACTTATCCTTTGTAAACCTAATATCTCTAGTATATAAAGAGATATAGGTCGTATAGTTTTGTGTGTGTCAAGATGTAAACACCAAGAAAAGTATGTGTGTGTTCTAGGCGTCAAGTCTTATTGTAGACGCCTAGGGTTTGGTAGTTTTAGCCTCAAGGATCTTTGATTCCTTATTATTGTTTAGATAACACGTTCTTCTATTAATCAAGGTAGAATTGGGGCTTGTACTAGTCATGTATCATAGTGAAGATAATGATGAAAACCTTGTTAGAGTAACTTTGATTCTGTGTTATTATTCCGTTATGAAAATTTATTAATCATTGTTATTCATGATCCTAGATATAAAGATCTAGTCAATCTTGAGCTTAAATGATCCAACATGTATCTGTACCACAAACAGCATAAGAGAATAGTACTTCAGTTACAAAGATGTCAGTACCTGTAACTGCTGAAGAAAAGACTAACAAGAAGAATGATGTGAAGGCTAGAAGCTTGCTACTCATGGCTCTTCCCAATGAACATCAACTTAATTTTAGTCAGTACAATGATGCTAAAACAATGTTTGCTGCTATCGAAACACGATTTGGAGGTAATGAAGCCACTAAGAAAACACATAAGACACTTTTGAAGCAACAATATGAAAATTTTAGTGCATCAAGCACAGAGTCTCTTGACTCTATCTTTAACAGGCTCCAAAAGATTGTAAGTAGGCTTGCAATTTTGGGTGTAGTCATCACTCAAGAAGACTTAAATTCAAAATTTTTGAGAAGCTTGCCTCCTGAGTGGAATACTCATGTTGTAGTCTGGATGAATAAGGCTGAAATTGAAACAATGAGCATCGATGATTTGTACAACAACTTCAAAATTGTTGAACAAAATGTATAGAAATCTGTTGGTGCAAGTAGTGATGCTCAAAACTTGGCCTTTATGACTGCTCCAAGCACTAGCAGTACTAATGATGTTAATACTGCTAAACCTGCATATGAAGTTAGTACTGTTAGCCCTAATGTTAAAACTGCTAGTCCTCAAGTTAGTACTGCTAACTTCAGTGATAATATTATGTATGCTTTCATGGTTGAGAATCCCAATGGTTCAAATCTCCTACAACAGGACTTAGAGTAAATTCATGAAGATGATCTGGAAGCAATGGATTTGAAGTGGTAGCTCTCTCTGCTAAGTATGAGGGTAAAGAGGTACTTTCAGAGGACAAGCAAGAAAATTTTCATTAATGCTAATGATACTGCTGGGTATGATAAATCCAAGGTAGAGTGTTTTAACTGTCATAAGATGGGACACTTTGCCAGGGAATGTAGAGCACCAAGGAACAAAGAGGGTCAATTTAGATATCAAGACAACACTAGGAAGCAAGGAAACAAAGAAGACACATCTTCAAAGGCAATGTTGGCTATAGATGGTGTAAGTTTTGACTAGAGTGATATGGCAGAAGAACAGGTTCAGACAAACATGGCTCTAATGGCGTTTTCAGACTCTGAGGTATATAACGATAAATCTTACACTAAAACTTGTCTGAAAAACTATGAAACTCTTTAGAAACAATGTGATGATTTAATTGTTAAGCTTAATCAAACTGAATTTATAGCAGCTACTTATAAAAGAGGTTTAGCAACTGTAGAAGAACAACTTGTCACATATAGAAAGAATGAGGTTCTTTTTAGTGAAGAAGTTGTAGTTCTTAAAAGGGAAGTAGCTTGAAAAGACTATGAAATAAATGTGCTTAAAAGTGAGTTTAAAAAGTTAAGCAAGAAAAAGAGGGTATTGAATTCAAAATTGAGAAATTTGATAATGCCTTAAAGAGCCTAGACAAGTTGTTAAGGAGTCAAATAACTGACAAAAGTAAAAAGGGTTTGGGGTATAATGCTGTTCCTCCACCCCATCCTTTAATCTATAATGGACCTACAAAACTTGATTTGTCTTATTCTGGTCTTGATGAATTCAAAGACCCTGAATTCAAAAGTTATGTTCTAAGGATAGTAAGCTAGAGTCTAACATTGTTTGTGATAAAAAAATTAGATGATTCTAAGGAAAATTCTGATGACTCTTTGGTAAAAGAACAAGTATCAGAAGACACAAGTAGCTTTGTTGAGTCTCCACTTAATGTTGATAAAGAAACTATTTTTCTTGTTGATAAAAAGATAGAGTTTGTTAAACCTAAAAATCATGAAAAATCAGTTAAAAGGTCAGTTAGGTATGCTAAGATGTATAGATCACAAAATCCTAGGGGGAATCAAAGAAACTGGAATTGACAGAAGTCCAATCAACTAGAAAGTGATTTTATGATGTATAACAAAGCTTGTTTTATTTGTGGGAGTTTTGATCATGTGCAGATTAACTGTAATCACCATCAAAGGGAAATGATGGTATCTAGGAATAATTACAATAGGGTGGATTATGACTATTATGCCAAAACCACACACCCTAGTGCACACAGGAATATGACTCTAAGAGAAGTTTTGTTGAAAACTGGCCTCACACCACTTAATACTATTAGGCCTGTTAATATTGCTTACCCCAAACAAGCAGTTCTTAGTGCTAAATCAATGTCACATTTTTTCTAAACAAGCACAATCAACTTATCACAGGCCCTTTTATAAGAAAACAGCATTAACTAGAAGATATGTTAATACTACCATAAGACACTATCATACTGAAAGGCCCAGAGCAGGTAATACTGCTAGGTCATATACAACACCAGTTAATGTTGTTAGGGCAAAAGGGTAAATGTTGTTAAGACCTCAGCATGTTAGGTTTGGAGACCTACCATACCTAATGGTGCATTACTTGCTTTTAAAAGACACAACTACATTGATGCACGAGGTAGATCCAAGTCAGTAATGGCTTGGGTCCCCAAAGGAAACTAATTTCCTTATTTTTATGTGCAGGGCAAGCCACAAAAGGATGATACAGGATTTATTGACAGTAGATGCTCAAGGTACATGACTGGGAACATAGCTTATCTCTCAGATTTCAAGGAATTTGATGGAGGTTATGTTACATTTGGGGGAGGAGCACATGGTGGTAGAATTTATGGTAAAGGAACACTTAAAACTGATAGAGTACTGCTAAGTATAACTAGTACTATCATTTATACTTAATACTGTTAGTTAAAACTGCTAGTCAAAATTAATACTGCTAAACAAGAAAATGATTTGGATTGTGTTTTTCTTGGTTTTGGACTAACACTTGCATGATAAGCAAGCAGTATGATTAAATTTGATGATACCAATTGTGAAGTTTGCTATAAGAGATATTTTTTATTGCTGACCTCTGAAGTATTGTTTGATGGAAGGTTTAACAGCTCTTAACTTTTATCCATAGGTTATGCATAAATATGGATCCTCATGAATTCTCACATGTCTATCTAGTCGTTTCTAGTGTGCTTGTGATGAATAGAGGCATGTTGTTGTATAATTATTGAAGACAAAGTTAAAACTGTTAAGGAATATATTAATACTGCTAAGTATAATTAGTATTGCTCGTTATACTTAAGACCGCTAGTTAAAACTGTTAGTCATGATTAAAACTGTCAGGCAAGTCAAAAAGAGGTCGGGACACTAAGGTACCTCGGTCTGGTGGTCCCCCCTAAAAAAGGTTGGTGATGAGGCTGTCCATAAGGAGTTGGGTGACAGAATAGAAAGGGCTGCCACTACTGCTTCTAGCTTAGAAGCAGAGCAGGAAAGTGGTAACATCAATAAGACCCAATCCATGGCAACACTTAATGGATCAAGTCCTTAGGGAACTGGTTTAGGTAGTGGTCCCAGGTGCCAAAGATACCATATGGGGGATGCAGATGCTCAAACTAGGTTTGAGACTACATCTAAACAGTCCTATGACCCACCTCTTACAAGTGTTTGCACACTTGGAAGTGGGTAGGACAGTGTGAAACTAATGGAATTGATGGCACATTGTGCAAAACTGTCTGAATTGGTGAGAAAAAGAAAAGAGAGATATAGTGAGATGAAAAATAGAAAGAGAGATGTGTGAATAAAAATAGAAAGAGTGATTTGTGAGCAAAAAGAAATGAGAGATATTGTGAGTTGAAAAACAGAAAGAGAGTTTGTGAGAGTCTACATTTATGATGGAACCGAATTGTAGTTGATACTGCTAGGCTTAAAGTTAGTACTGTTAGGCTAAAATTAGTACTGGTTGGTGACCGTTAGTACTGTTTGAGGCATAACAGATTTTCATTAATTACTTCTAGCCGTTGGGATATTTCTGCCAACTGCCTTGCTTACAGCCTATAGGGTTTGACTAATTAGAGAATTCAAGATCTTTCTATAAATTCATAAGATTTCCTCAAGATAAGAACAAAATTCTTCCAGTCGGTCAAATCACAACCCTAAGTGCTCTCTATATTATCTCAATTAACTTTTTCAACCTTACATGCTCTCATAAACAAGCCTAACCCAGAACTTTAATCATATTTTTCTCTTATCTAATGGCAAATTTGGAGTTTTGCGACAAATACAACATGGTGGCCTACTTACAGAAGCCAGAGGAAAGTCAAGCCTTTCATCAAATTGTAGATTTTCTAAATACTAGTCATATCAAGTATACCCTTATTGAGAATCCCAAGATATATGTTCCCTTAATCCAACAATTTTGAGGAACAGCTACTGCTAGAACAACTAATGATGGAGAAGTGGAAATCACTGCTAGAATAGATGGACAAGCAAGACTATCACTGAAGCATCTCTTAGAAGACACCTTAAGTTGGAAGACTCTGATGGTATTACTTCTTTACCAAATACAGAGATTTTTAAGCAACTTGCTCTTATGGGGTATGTGTCTGATTCTGATAGACTTACTTTTCAAAAGGGACACTTTTCTCCTCAGTGGAGGTTTTTCATTCATACAATCCTTCACTGTTTAAGTCCAAAGACAACAGCTTAGGAGCAATTTAGTAGCAATATAGCAACTGCTATAATTTGCTTGGCCACAAACAGGACTTTTAATTTTTTAAAAATGATTTTTGATGCTATGGTGAAGAATTTGGATAGCACACACAAGTTTTTGATTTATCCAAGATTTCTTCAAACCTGTTTAAACAAACAAAACAAACTTCTTCAACCTCACAGCAGAACTTATCTTGCTCATACTCTTACCAGAAAGCTATTTAGCAATATGAAGAGGATTTTAAAGGGTTATTCTGGGGTAGACTTTCCTCTATTTCCTACTATGATCACTACACCTAAGTTATCTCCTTCCAGAATAACATCTTCACCATCCTTATCACCCCAAACACATCAATCACCTCAATCATCACCACTTAGGGATATAACCAGATAGGATGCTGAGATTCCTCAGTCTCAGTTTCCTACTCAAACCTAAGTAGCAGATGAGGCTGCATTCACAAGTGTGGATGTTGATGCTGGAGGGGCTGCCACTACTGACATTGGCTTAGATGCAGGTCAAGGCAGTGGTACCATTCATAAGACCCCTACCAGGCCCCATAATTCACCTCTCCCAAGAGTTCACACACTTGAAAGTGATGAGGGCAGTATGAAACAAAATGAATTGATGGATTTGGTTACCAAGTTGAAAGATATAGTTGAAGTGTTAGAGAATGACTTGAAGCAGACAAAGAAAGTTTATAGTTATGCTATTACAAAACTCATCATTAGAGTGAAAAAGTTGGAGAAGAAGGTCAAGACCAACAAAGCTAGGAGACGGGCCAAGATAGTTGTTTCAGAAGATGAAGATGCTGAAGAGGATTCTTCTAAACAGGGGAGGAAGATCTCTGAAATTAAGAAAGATCCTACAATCTCATTGGTACAATCTAAGCAAGACATGGAATATGATTTTGATGTTAATACTGCTGAAGGATTTACTACTGCCAGTGTACCTGTTACCACTGCTGGGATAGAGATTAGTACTGCTAACATATCAGTTAGTACTGCTAGTGTGACTCCTAAAGTTAGTACTGCTGCTGAAAATTAAGTGTACATCAGAAGGAGTGCAGAAAAGAGAAAAGATAAAGGAAAATCTATTATGAAAGAAGATGAATTTGTTCAGAAGAAGTCAAAGAAGCAACTAGAGCAAGAAAGACTTGGGCATGAAGAAGCTATTAGATTGCAAGAATAGATTAATGAATAAGAAAGACAAAGGATTGCTAGGGATGCAGAAATAGCTAAACAGTTACAAGAAGAATTTGATAAAGAAAGACAAGAACAAGAAGTTATAGCTGAAGCTGATCAAGCCCATGATATTAATTGGAGTGATCATGTTGTTCTAAGATATCATGCAGTTCAGAACAGATCTTTCTCTAAAGCTGAAGTAAGGAAGAATATGTGTATATATTTAAAGAATCAAGGAGGATACAAGCAGATTCATTTCAAGGGAATGAAATATGAAGATATTAGACCTATATTTGAAAGAGTATGGGATCAAAATCATGCTTTTGTACCTAAGGATTCTGAGATTGGAAAGGAAGTTATGAAGAGATCAGGATTTGATCTTCAACAAGAATCTTCAAAACAAGATGAAGAAGAGATAGTTCAGCAAGATGATGTTGTAGCTGAACAAGTTGTGAAAGAAAGTTCTAGGAAAGCTGAAGGAAGACTAAAAATAAAGACTTCAAAAGCTAGAAAGGATAAAGATAAAAGACAGAAGAATCAGGATGATCCAGAAAAACTTACACTCATGAAATATGTAGAAGTTATTTCTAACTCTGAAGAAGTAATTAATGTGATTCCATTGGCTATTAAATCTCCAATAGTTAGTTGGAAATCTTATTGCAAATAAGATGTGGGATACTATAAGATACACAAGGTAGATGGAAGTTACAAGACTTATATATTCTTTAGTGAGATGCTAAATGGTTTTGATAGAGAAGATTTGATTGTGTTGTACAAACTTTTTAATGAGAAGTATGCATCTACAAGAAGTATCCACTTCCACAAGATACACTTACAAGAATGCTTCAATGGAAATTTCATGTGAATTATGATGTCACTGAGATGGCATGTGAGCTTTTAAGATTGATCAAGTCTCAACTTAATCAATAAAGATAGTGTGTTTGGAAGCATCCTCAGCAGAGTAGACTAGAAGATTTGATTCAGAAGAAACTTGAGATTTAAGGGTAAATCACAAGTTTAGGGGAGGATTGTTAGGAATAAATCTTCACAAGTTAGTACTTCTAGTTTAAGAGGTTAGTACTGTTCAGATTATAACTAACAGTATTAACTGAGTTAATACTGCTAGCACAAGATTGATACTGCTACTGTTAGTTTGTACTGTCAGAGAAACATTAATACTGCTAAGAGAAGTTAGAGATGTCAGAGATAAAGATTACTTGGAGATGAAGATTAGAAGTTAATTATAGAATAGTTTGTATCAGAATATTCTATAAGTTTATGCTTATCTTTAGTATATGTTGTAAGCTGACTAGGACTCCTTAGTCTATAAAAGGAGGCTCTAAGGCATTAGTTGATATACAAGTTTTCATAGTTGTTAAGTCGATTAAAAAAGCTTCAAGGTTGTAAACCCTAGTACTAGTCAAGAGTACTCGTATTATTAATCTTAATAATATTGGAGTGTTTGGTTATATCTTTGTTCATTCACAATTACTGTTTTATTCATAATACTTCTAGATATTAAGGTGTAGATTCCGCATACACTTTAGTATACATACAAAGTTTCTACAACAAGTTATTTTGGATTTATCCAAGGTAATTTAACCTTAGACAAACTAAGGAATCGATCAAGGATTGGGATCAACACGTCGTATCCAGAGGACTCAATACGCCGTATTCAAGATATGGAATCAATATAATATTCTAGAAGATATCAAACGTGGTCCCTATTATAATAAATCCCCAATAGCCGTATCCAACCCATTGGATTCAAGAAGTGTGATTTGAACAATTTATACCCACCTCCTCCCCACCCCACGAACCCCCAACACTCAACATATAATAGTTTCTACTTGTGCCTACAATTCAATCTTAGATTACTAAACACAAAAGTCGCAAACCCCCACATAACCCCCCCCGTACCCCCCCCCAAAATCGCAAAGTGACCGGCCCATTAGAGATGCAATTTATGATAGATATTGATCACACTTCCGATTCCCTACGCGCACCGAACATGCTGTACATCCTACCGCGTTGTTTATATATACTTTTGTTATCGTTTTAGTTTTTGAGTATCATTCGTTTAACTCGGTTTTACGTTTACCCCCTGGCTAAAATTATTACTCTTTGTTGTTTTTATGATGTTTGAACGGCTAAATACCTTCGGGTGTTATGCCATTATTATGAAGATCTAAAATGTTTGGTATTTGTTTATATCGATTTCTTGATTTATCGTTGAGTGCTTGTTTATGTTTATCAATTTATACTTGTTTACGCGCTTTTGTATGCGACCTATCATTCAACTGGATCTAGCAAAGTGGACCAAGCGGATCTAGAGTCCGGGATAGCTCTCCATATAGTAATTTATACACCTAGAATAATAGTTACATAAGTATTGTCCTTCTAAGTCTGTGTCTAGGATACGCTTCAGGCTTAACTAGTTAATTAGATATTACCGATGGTTTATTGATCGTGTTGACTAGCAGGTGACCTAGATAATTCAACAAATAACGTTCTGATTCCATTGGATAGTTGGACAAGTGGACTACTAGTGTATAGATTGCCATTAAGCGGTAAGTGTGTAAAGTCTCTATGAGCTAGGGTTTAACAAGATCACCATTGCTTTAATCCCTAAGATAGATTATAATCAGCAAATAAGGATGCTTTATGCGGATGCTTTAATTGTGACAGAATTAATGTGTCTAGGTCTTAGGAAGATGTAATATAACACCCCGTGTTTTTAGGTCATATTACGATCCCAATTATTTCATTTTTCCTTTTATTTATTGGGTTTTGCGTGTTTACTTCTATTTAAACCGCACTAGTTAAATCGCGTAGGCACCAAAATTCAACGTTTAGCTCGAAACATCAACTACACTCATTAAGACTTTACACGATTCCTTCATATTCGTTATTTAAATTATTTTCATGACAAGAAAAGTATTTGGTCACGTTTACTTAATTTTATCAAAGTAAAAATCCATTAAAAATAAACTACACCAAAACCTTAACTTCCATACTTTAGGAAACTAAGTAAAACTAGATAAAAACTCATGTAATCCTAAAAACTAGTATTATTCGGCTGGATAAAGAAAAACAAGTATCTCATCCTAATTCAACTCTATTACCCAATGTATAAAAGCCCATAATCTCTTTTTACAAAACCCAAACATTCTCGTGATAAATACTAGCTGCCTCCCTTTTTAGTTTTGCTTCCACGAAATCCACAGTAACCGACTTTTAATTCGTGTACCAGGATGCTTACCCAATTTGTGGTTACATACACTTGTGAGTACCCTTTTGACTAGTCCTCATACTCTTTTATTCGGTTATAAGAAGAACCTTGGCTGAGTTTGGTGTTACCACAAATTCACAGTAGCTAAAAATCACCAACTCTCATATCTTTTCTTTCCTCTAGTTCTGGTTTGACAACAACAAACACCCCTTCATACAAATACAAAGACATCTAAACTCTAGAAAACCCTAACCCCAAATCTAACTTTTGATTTCTCTTTGGTCGACGAAGGCATTCAAGCAGACAATCCCTTTTGTTCGTGATCACAAGCCAGTACAAGGTAGTCCAAGGGTCATGGTTAAGTTGTTTAAAAGTGGTGTTGGTTTGTTCATTGAGGGTTGGTAACAAACAAGGGTTTCACTAGTTTTGGTTCAAAGCACACGCCTTGTCTTCCTTGCTTTGTGAGTTCACACCCTATTCTTTTATATAATTTCATGCATTCATCTTTGAGTTGTGAGCAAAACATTCTTTGTTATTTAACCCTTATATATACAATCCTTGTGCCTAAAAGTAGTGTGCTTGAAATTCTTTAAAAACAAAATGGTTTTGGTTACTTTCTGATATAAAATTGAATAGCATTAAAAACGTTATAAAATTTGTAAAGCGACTAATAAGACATGATCCATGTTTATGCTAGGGTATTAAGTGTAGAACTCATCCCATTAGTAGCTTAGACGCGTTGGTTAGATAGAAAGAAAAACGTATACATGTTGTAAGTATAAAACGCAACCCACCCATGTTACTTTAAGTGCATATTTTGGCCTCTTAGAATGGTCATAAAAATCGACACTTCATTTATTTCAAAAATAGGACATGTAAGAACTATTTTGCCCCTGGAATCACTAATTTTCGTCAAGAGACGAAGAAGTTAGAGAGTCTCAAATTTAGACGTGCAAAACTGCCATTATTTTCTCACTGTTTTAAACGAAGCCAACAAAGCATTTCGCTCGAATTATTGTGACCTACTTAGATACGGTTTAATCGAACCAATTATTGTTAATTAAAGTCCATAGTATCCTCTTTGATTAGGAAGAAGAACCAACCATTTTCGTTTAGAAACGAGCTTAAAATCCGCAAATGAAACGGGCTGTTTTATCAAAGGTGTCGACAATTAGTCGAACACCTGGTGTGCATGCCGACCTTTAGCCTCATTTTTGACCCAGTTAACAACCCGGCACACAAAAGTTTTAAAGGATGAAATAAAGCTAGTAGGTCCTAGTTTACTAAAGTATTTTTGTTTCGTCCTAACATTGAGTATCGAGGTCACAATCTGATCCCAAAACTCTGGTCACACAAACGATACATGCTGAAATAACCCTTTATTTTTCTAAGTGTAAAAACTGTCCTAGTGAACACGCGTATGTTTAGCCCTATTTTTAACTCGTTAAACGACCTTTTTGGACACGACTTACTTAACGAAAGTTGTAGACGACATGGTCAAGTTTTCAAATATATTTTTAGTTATCATTATCGTTAACTAACGAATTCGTAATTATATTGTAAAACTCCAAGACGTCAAATATTAAAACTTGATAATATTTACACTTAACTCAATTAGTAAACATCACTGTTTCGTCTAATTGTTTGACACACTTAGAGACTAAACCAAGGGCTGATCTAAACTAATGTTTTAGAGTTTAGATGACCTAGTTTCCAAAAAGTTTGAAGTCGTAAATTATGCAATTATATTTTGACCGCGTTGACCCAATAAAGTTGACTATTTTAAGACGAGAAATTGTTTTCAAACATCATTATTTCAAAAAGAGTTCAAGCACACACTAGGAACGAGATTGCAAGTATTTAGTTTATTGTTTTCCGTTTAGTAAATATGTATTATTTTTTCATAAGTTGCGGATAAAGTCTTTTGCATTGTTTTTCGTGCCACTACCTTGCTATTCCGTTATCATTACTTGATGTGAGTTTATAGTCCCCACTTTTATACTTTTTCAATCATTTATCAAATCTTGGGGATGAGATCATGTTTGTTTTACAAAATGGATGCAAGTACATTTTAAATTCAAATATTACGAGTTTGCCTAAGTAGCTATAACCCACTATGCCTATCATCATGAACTGTCAATTGCATAGATGAAATTGTTAATTGCATTATGTGAGCGCGAATATTATGAATAGATCTATTTGGGATTAACATCCCTGTTTGGGCAAATAGCACTTGCTAGTTTACCGGTTTGCTAGAAACGACGAATGTATACCATTTGGAATCATAGATGTTACGGGTTGAACATCTACATTGGGCACCATCATTCATATGTATTTGGTATACATATATTGTTTAGTTTTAGTGTCATGAGCTTAGTGCATTTCGTAATACATTTTTGTGATATTGTATTCGTTACTTTATTACAGGGAAATCTTGCCATCTGCTTCATTCAATTTATAAACCTATAAATTCACCAACATTACTGTTGACAGTTTAAACATGTTTTCTCAGGTCAATAAGGTGCAGAGTCAAGGATACATTGGGTGGCCGTCTTTTGAAGTCATATTATTATAAAGATTTACGTACATTACATTTTGGGATATTGTTATGTTGTGAAATCTTTACATTATCAAGTTAAACAAGTTAAGCCTATGAGCTTTGTAACGAACCATTTATGAAATCCAATGTATCAGTTTTTAAACGACTCTTTTAGAGGTCGTTCTCATAACTTGTGCTATTGATCTATGAAGTAATACCCCTAGAACATCATATTCCCCTATGGCCTATTTTGGGGGTGTTACAGATTGGTATTAGAGCCAAGGTTATAGAGAACCAGGTCAAATGTTTTTGCTTGGTCTATAACTGTTTTTAAACATTGTGTCATTCAAAAGTTTTGAAAGGGACATACATATAAACAAGTAGTGTTGCATCTAGTATACATACTTACATGCCATGTATCATTTTAGCATTAGTTGAGTATACTAAGTGCTTACATAGGTTATATACGTGTTTATATTACCTTACGTATATTACCAATGGTCCTATATAATATACTTATACAAGTTTATATTATGGTTACAGATTTGCTATGTCATCAGACAACGCATCGTCCGCTGTTACCTATACATCCGTATCTTTTGATTCAAACGGACCATCATCATGTGGTATTCCACTCGTGAATACCGACGAGCTTCCGGAGATGGACCCATACGAGGAGGTTGCCCAACAAGGGCAGGCACACCCACTGTCACCTGCCTATGTACCTGACCCCATGGAGTTGGATGAGCATGTACCAATATATGTTTCGGAGCCAGAGCACCCAGAGTACCATGCACCATCAGATGATGACATTCAGGTCGAGGATCAGCCTTATGTTGATGATGCTTCATCGACTACTGAGTCACTTGGATACATTACTGACTCAAATTTGATGGAGGAGGATACTGCTGAGGATTCTATTGATTATCCAGATGAGCCCGAGGATGGTGAGGAGGATGACGATGAGGTTCCCAAGGAGGATCCTGATGAGGATCCTAGTGAAGAGCATGAGCCCGAGGATGATGACGATAATGATGAGGATGAAGAGCCCACTAAGGACGAGGAGGAGGAGGAGCATCTAGCTCTGGCAGATTCTTCTATGGTACCTATTGTTGACCCTGTTCCCTCAGTTAGGGATACAAAGGCATTTAAGACTGATGAGTCTGCACCTACACCTAGATCACCTCAGACTAGGGTCCCTTTTTACAGACACATCTCTGTAGGGCACGAAAGACTGTCCGACTTGAGCTACCTATGTCAGCATCCGTGAAGGCACGCATTGCTAAGCATGCTGCCGCACCTATACCACCCACCAGTCCTACCTATGATCATGCACCATTGGGTCATAGGGCAGCCATGATCCGTATGAGAGATGATGTCCCTGAGGAGGACATGCCACCTCGAAGGAGATTTGTACTTACTGCTCCCCCACCTAGGTGTGATGTAGCAGAGAGTTCTGCTGCTGCTGCTAGAGCACCTAGACGTCAGTATGATTTTGTTGATACTGTTATGGCAGGACAAGGTTTAATTCATAGTCCTGGTCATGATGCTCGGACTATTGCTAGAGCTACTGACAGAGCTGAGGATGTTGGTTATGTTAGATCTTTACAGGCTTCTGAGCATAGGATGATGACTTCCATTGAGGAAGTTAACTTGAGGGTCAGCTACCAGGCACAGGTTCGCAGGCAAGAGAGTGCGGATTTATATACACAGCTACATGACGCTCGGACTGACCGTAGAGATATTAGACTAGAGATTGATGTAGTGAGAGGCTAGAGGACCGCTTACGAGACAGAGTTGCATGAGGTACGCCAGGCTTACCTTAGTTCCGAGGCTCGGAACAGGGCATTATTAGCGCGACTTGAGACACTAGAGACTCACATGAGTCATATAGAGTGGCAGCGCCAGAGAGCTGAGGATGATGCAGTCAGACAGATGATGCGTACCCATGTACTAGAGGCTAGAGCTCAGATTAATACGGTGGAGGACACCAACAATAGCTGTTAGTTGTACTTTTCATTTCTAGCTATCTTGTATAGTCTATTAAGTTTTATGGGTAACTCCCAGCTAATAGACTCTAGGACGTATTTTCATTTTCTATACTAGATCATTAGTGATCATTTTGTATCCAAAAAAATCATGTACGATTCGACATTATGTTATGAAATGTTGAGGTATTATGTTATGGTTGATTTCATTTTATTCATTCTCTATAGTGTTGTGGTGTAATTATTTTTATCATATCCATTTGTATCGACATTATGATTATATCTCACGTACATTGTATTCTTGTGATTATTAGAATCATGCCTGTAACAAGACAAGGAGCAAACGACGTCATGACTCCAGAATCCATTTAAGCTATGATCGATCGGGCAATCCAAAGAAACTCTACCCATACTTAGGATGATGCAAGCCACAATTCAGGTGGAGGACTTAGAAGGCCTGTGCAACCTGCACGTGTCTGTTCCTACACTGATTTCATGAAATGCCAACCCTTAAACTTCAAGGGAACTAAAGGCGTTGTTGGCTTATCTCAAAGGCTCGAAAAGATGGAATCGGTATTTCACATTAGCGGTTGTGCCATTGACAACCAAGTGAAGTTCGCTACCTGCACTCTGCTAGGTGCTGCACTAACCTGGTGGAATGGTCATGTGAGGACCTTAGGTCATGACCTATGCTATTTAACACCCCTAAATTTACACGCAGCGGAACCAACATTGGGTGTTAAATCATAGCTCAATTACACATAAATTACCAAGAACGACTCAAAAGAGACGTTATAAAACTTAGTTCCATTTATAGAAATTCAGAGTGCAAAAGTTGTCTAATAGGATCATAACCAAAACCAACATACATGTTTTAAAACCATAACCATATTTTAATTGAATTAGTGAGGAATGGAACTTTAAAAAGAATTTAACAAAATAAAATAGCGCAAGCTCCTCCTCGTGTGCTCCAAGTCTTCAACCTTGATTACCTGAGATAAAACATACTAAAAAGTCAAAGAAACGTTGAGTGAATCCATAGAGTTTATATGAATATAAAATATTTGAACACAAGTCTTATAATCATCAAGTAACTTGTTGTACACCAAGTTATTAGCTACTAATGCAATGAGCTCGTGACACCGACACATTTAGACCGCACATAATGCATAAGAATAATAATATTAATCAACATTTGCCCCCGTTAGTTTGGTATATTGCCACGTACTTACTCAAATCTCAATACAAATATGTCTGTACATTGGGTGTTCCACAATGGATGCATCTCCAAACACCAAACCGGGTTGTCAAGCCCATAGATCTATTAATTTTATTAGCGTCTGCCCATCGTAAGTAATTAACGGTTCACGATTGGGGTCTTTTAGCAATAGGTACTCATGCATTTAATCAATTTATCGGGTCCAGCATACCGAAAAACTACTTGTGTTCGTTTTATAAAACTAGCATGTATCTCCCTCGCGAGGTTTAACAAAACATTTAAATTTGTAATGGCGAGGCTATGAACTCACCGTATGTAGATGATAGAATAGGAAACCAAGTATGAGAAGATGACTCCAAAGATTAGTCAAGACCTATAAAGCAAGTCGCGACTTAGAATGATATATGATATCATTATAATAGAATAGTTATACAATAATAGTTAATAAAATACGAAACAAGAACAATATTGCACCAAGACTAAACCAAAGTGTTTTTATAAAGTCTAATGATGTCTAACCTGTGGTCATACCAAAATAAACATCTACTAAGTCTCGCCCCTTAATTCCTATCTCAATCATACATGGTCATACTTTTCATTTTTCCAACCTAGACGTAAAAGTCAATTTTCTGAGTTTAGCCATTTTCATGAGAGCATATTTCCTAGACCATAAAAGATATAGCCATGAGGCTCTTACCCTTGGAAAGGCCTTAAAGTCTACTTTCCAGAACATCAAGCCTCATATTCCAATTGTTTACCAATTTTTAGAAAAGGTCAAATTACTAACACTAACTTTCCTGAAGACTTGCCGGGTATTCCACCAGCTCAACAACTAGAGTTCCAAATTGATTTGGTACCAGGTGCTGCACGTGTAGCCCGGGCGCCTTATCGGTTGGCACCATCCGAAATGAAATAACTGGTGGAACAACTTTAAGAACTATCCGACCAGGGATTTATAAGACCCAGCTCTTCACCCTAAGGAGCCTCGGTCTTGTTCGTCAAGAAGATAGACGGATCGTTTCGCATGTGCATCAATTATCGTGAACTGAATAAGTTAACGGTGAAGAACCGTTACCCACTTCCTAGAATTGATGACTTGTTCGATCAACTTCAAGGGTCGAGTGTCTACTCAAAAATTAACTTACGATCAAGTTACCATCAGTTGAGAGTTCGCGAAGAAGACATTACCAAGACCGCGTTTAGGACGCGTTATGGTCATTATGAATTTCAAGTAATACCTTTTGGTTTGACAAACGCACCAGCAGTATTTATAGACCTCATAAATCGGGTGTGCAAACCTTATTTGGATAATTTTATGATTGTCTTTATCGACGATATACTAATTTATTCAAAGAACAAGGAAGAGCATGAAGAGCGTCTCAAATTAGTTTTGGAGTTGCTTAGGAAAGAGGAGTTGTACACCTCCACGCAAAATTATCCAAGTGTGAATTTTGGATACCAAAAGTACAGTTTCTCTAACACGTGATTGATAGCAAAGGCATTCACGTAGACCCAACAAAGATCGAGTCAATTAAAGATTGGGCAATTCCTAAGAGTCCAACAGAGATCCGCCAATTTTTAGGACTTGTCGGTTACTACCGCAGATTTATCGAGGGATTCTCCAAGATAGCAAAGTCAATGACTAAGCTGACTCAGAAGAATGTGGAAGTTTGACTGGGAGAAAAGGAGGAAGCCGCAGTTCCATTGATTAACAAAAGCATAGTGTAGTGCAACCATTCATGGCCTTGCCTAAAGTATAAGAAAAAAACTTCGTTGTTTATTGTGATGCATCGCATAATGGTTTGGGTGCCGTGCTTATTCAAAACGAGAAAGTTATAGCCTATACTTCTCGACAACTAAAGATCCATGAGAAAAAGTACACCACTCATGATCTAGAATTTTAGAGCGTGGTGTTACGCTCTTGAAGATGTTGAGACCATTACTTATACGGAACGTGGTGCATCCGTATTTTACTTGACCACAAGAGTATTATAAAATATCCCCAGATCAAAAAGAGTTGAAACATTGAGGAAACGGCTTGGTATGAATGTTGCTTAGTGATTACGATTGTGACATTCGTTATCACCCGGGTAAGGAAAACGTTGTTGCTGATGCTTTGAGCAGGAAAGAACGGTCTAAACCTTTAAGGGTCCGAGCCTTAGTCATGACTATTGGCTTGAACCTCCCCAAAAAAATCCTAGAAGCTCAAACTGAAGCATTAAAACCTAAAAACCTCACTGCGTAAGATGTTAGAGGTATGCTCCGACAAGACCTTACAAAGGAATGGTTGAAACCCCGTGCAGACGGAACTTTATGTTTAAACAACAGAAGTTGGTTACCGGTGTTTATTTATGCCCCATTAATTTTTTTTAGTTAGCCAGATAATATTGACAAGTATAGTATAGATACCATATTGGGCTTTTCAGCCCAATAAGCTTACTAATATCTTTTAAGTTTCTAAATAGGTCAAAATAGTTCACCAATACTTAACCATAAAATAAGTTCTCTTTAGTTTTACTTAATAAGTTGCTAATAAGCCAAGATAAAGTTCAAAGGAAACAAGCCGAGACCAAATAAGCTCAAGATAAGTTAATAAGTTATATAAATATAACACCCCGTGTTTTCAGGTCATATTAGGATTCCAGTAATTTCATTATTTATTTATTTCAATTGTTGGGCATTTGCGCGTGTGCCTTTAATATCAAAATTTTAGCAAACCTTCTAACCTCTATACCCGGTTCTGTACTTATACGTACTTATACGTTTCAGAACTTAATCAAGACATTCATAAACGTGATTAGTGCTACATTAAATTAAGGAACCATTTATAATTTGCACTACACCTTAACTAACCAAAAATGAATCCATCCCATTCTTTACATTTTTCACCACTTAGTATTAATGCGAATAAGTAAATTTGAACTAGACTTAAATTTATTCTTGATTTTCAAATAAGGCAAGTAATAAAACTCTTAGACCATAAGTCTCATACAAGGAAACAAATGAGTTCCCCTACATCATAGTCATAAGTCATGACACAATTGTTTCTAACTCCTAAAAACCAATGTTATTCGGCTGAATAAAAGCTCATGTATCTCATCCAAATTTAACTCTTTTACCCAATGTATAAAAGCCCATAATCTCTTTTACAAAACCCAAACCATTCCCATAATAAATACTAGCTGCTTTCCCTTCTCTTGGTTTTGCTTCCACGCCTCCAACAATGACCATCTTTAAATCCCTGTATATTGACCATGTGTTAAACCAATAAATCTTTGCCCTTATTAGATTAACATTCAAACGTGACCTTGCATAGGAACACTATGCCTGTCTCTTATTCATCCATAAAAGATCAGTTATACTTCATTGCAAACACAGAGAACACAACACAACCTCCATATCCATCATACCCTCTCCTCACTTTGATATTCCATTGTTCTCCTACTTCTGATTTCGACACATATACACCGATCCTTACACCTTCATTATCTCCATAAACCCTAGAAAACCTTAAACCTAAAATTCGTCCCTTTTGGTTTTCTTTCTTAGTCGAAGTTCAAGCAATCTAGTAGTGATTGACGGGTTGTTTCAACTACACGAGTGGAGGGCAAGCGTGGTGGGACGTTTGGTTTAACAAAAGTGGTCGAGTTGGTCTTGTAGCAAAACTAGGGTTTCGTCGGGTTAAGTTCGATACATTTTCTTCCCCATACTTCTGTGAGTTCGCACCCCCTTCTCGTATTTAATTTCATGCTTTCATCCTTAGTAGTGCTTGAGAACGATTTAGTTTAAAGGTTAAAAGAAGAATAAACCCTTTTACCCATTGCAATGTCACTATAAAATAAAACTATGCACCCTCTTTGTGTCTTTGCTATTTGCGAACGAAACAGTGACAAGAGGCCATATTCGTTAAGTTATAATTGGTAGGGATACTTGGCCATATGTTGATTATACAACCATGTACTAAACCCATTTATACTATCTCCTGATGTACGCGAATAAAAAGAAAACGTATATGTATTGTTAAGTGTAAAACGCAGCCAGACTTGTAACGTTTGTGTACACTATTCGACCTCTAGGCGTGGAGCATAAAAAGCGGACGTAATTATTTTCATAAATAGGACATATAACGAGTATTTTGCCTCTGGAATCACTTATTTTCGTCAAGTAAATAAAAAGTTATAAGGTCTCAAAGATTGGTGTAAAAACCGTCACATTTCTCACTGCTTTGTAAACGACCAGCGTGGCCTTTTCCTTGAATTATTGTAGCGATTTTATTAACTGAAATGACGAACCAATTATTGTTATTTAAAGCCTGAAGTATCAACTTTAAGCTAGAACAAAAATCACCCTTTTTCGTTTAGTAATCTGCTCGCAAATCAAGCGGGTACTTAGCTGTTTGTCACGAGTGTCGACAATCTGTCGAACACTTGGTGTGCACTCAGCCAGGTCTGCCCAACGTGCACCCTCATCTTTAGACCCATTTTTGACCCGTTAAACGACCTTTTTGGACATGACTCATTTAACGAAAGTTGTAGACGACATGGTTAAGTTTTCAAATATATTTTTACTTTTCATTATTGTTAACTAATGAATTCGTAATTAAATTGTAAAAATCTAAGTCGTCTCATATTAAAACTAAATTTTCTTATACATAACTCAATTAGTAAACGTTAACATTTCGTCTAATTATTTGACACACTTAGAGACTAAACCAAGGACTGATCTAAACTAATGTTTTAGAGTTTAAATGGCCTAGTTTCCAAAAAGTCTGAAGTCATAAATTGCGTACTTATATTTTGACCACGTTGACCCCATAAAGTTGACCATTTTAAAATGAGAAATTGTTTTCAAACATCGTTATTTTAAACGGAGCTCAAGCACACACTAGGGACGAGATTGCAATTATTTAACTTATTATTTTTCCGTTTAGTAAATATGTATTATTTTTCCATAGGTTGCAGATAAAGTCTTTTGCATCGTTTTTCGTGCCACTACTTTGCTACTACTTTATCATTAATTGAAGTGAGTTTATAGTCCTCACTTTTATACTTTTTCAATCATTTATCAAATCTCGGGGATGAGATCATGTTTGGTTTATAAAATGGATGCAAGTACATTTTAAATTCAAATATTACGAGTTTGCCTAAGTAGCTATAACCCACTATGCCCATCATCATGAACTGTCAATTGCATAGATGTAATTGTTAATTGCATTATGTGAGCGCGAATGTTATGAATAGATCTATTTGGGATTAACATCCCCGTTCGGGCAAGTAGCACTTGCTAGTTTACCGGTTGGCCAGAAACAACGAATGTATACCATTTGGAATCATAGATGTTACGGGTTGAACATCTACATTGGGCACCATCATTCATGTGTATTTGATATACATACATTGTTTAGCTTCAGTGTCATGAGCTTAGTGCATTTCGTAATCCATTTTTGTGATACTGTATTTGTTACTTTATTACAGGGAAATCTTGCTATCCGCTTCATTCAATTTATAAACCTATAAATTCACTAACATTATTGTTGACAGTTTAAACATGTTTTCTCAGGTCAATAAGGTGCAAGTCAAGGATACATTGGGTGGTCGTCTTTTGAAGTCATATTATTATAAAGATTTACGTGCATTATATTTTAGGATATTGTTATGTTGTGAAATCTTTACATTATCAAGTTAGACAAGTTAAGCCTTTGAGCTTTGTAACGAACCATTTATGAAATCCATGTATCAGTTTTTTTAAACGAATCTTTTAGAGGTCGTTCTCATAACTTGTGCTATTGATCTATGAAGTAATACCCCCAGAACATCATATTCCGCTGTGGTCCATTTTGGGGGTGTTACAGATTGGTATTAGAGCCAAGGTTATAGAGAACCATGTCAAATGTTTTTTTGCTTGGTTTATAACCGTTTTCAAACATTGTGTCATTCAAAAGTTTTCAAAGGGACATACATACAAACAAGTAGTGTTGCATCTAGTATACATACTTACATGCCATGTATTTTAGCATTAGTTGAGTATACTAAGTGCTTACATAGGTTATATACGTGTTTATATTACCTTACGTATATTACCGATGGTCCTATATAATATACTTATACAAGTTTATATTATGGTTACAGATTTGCCATGTCATCAGACAACGCATCGTCCGCTGTTACCTATACATCCATATCTTCTGATTCAAACGGACCATCATCATGGGGTATTCCACTCGTGAATACAGGCGAGCTTCCGAAGATGGACCCGTACGAGGAGGTTGCCCAACAAGGGCAGGCACACCCACTGTCACCTGCCTATGTACCTGACCCCATAGAGTTGGATGAGCATGTACCAGTATATGTTCCGGAGCCAGAGCACCATGCACCATCAGATGATGACATTCAGGTCGTGGATCAGCCTTATGCTGATGATGCTTCACCGACTGCTGAGTCACCTGGATACATTGTTGACTCGGATTCGATGGAGGAGGATACTGATGAGGTCTCTATTGATAATCCAGATGAACTCGAGGATGGCGAGGAGGATGACGATGAGTATCCCGAGGAGGATCCTAGTGAAGAGCATGAGCCCGAGGATGAAGACGATAATGATGATACAGATGATGAGGATGAGGAGCCCACTGAGGACGAGGAGGAGGAGGAGCACCTAGCTCCGGCTGATTCTTTTGTTGTACCTATCCGCTTTATTCAATTTATAAACCTATAAATTCACCAACATTATTGTTGACAGTTTAAACATGTTTTCTCAGGTCAATAAGGTGCAAGTCAAGGATACATTGGGTGGTCGTCTTTTAAAGTCATATTATTATAAAGATTTACGTGCATTACATTTTGGGATATTATTATGTTGTGAAATCTTTACATTATCAAGTTAGACAAGTTAAGCCTATGAGCTTTGTAATGAACCATTTATGAAATCCAATGTATCAGTTTTTTTAGATGACTCTTTTAGAGGTCATTCTCATAACTTGTGCTATTGATCTATGAAGTAATACCTCCGGAACATCATATTCCTCATAGTCCTTTTGCCTCATTTTGGAGGTGTTACAATAAAGGTATAAAAATCTCAAGTCAAAGAAATATGTAACGGAAAATAAGCTAAGGCTTAATACTCTTATTGGGCCACGAGCCCTATAAGCTCGAAAGTTCTCTAATAAGTTAAAAAAATAGATCCATTTGTATCAAACCTTTTAGTTCTTAAAATTAAGCTTCAAACGAGCTAGAGATGAATACTTAATAAAATAAGAAGGTGATAAATAAGGGCACTTAAACAAGTCATAGGCATTTTTTTTGACCTTATTAGGCCGCAAGTCCAATAAGCTAAGAAGTCTCATAATAGCTATAAATAGTTTGGTAATTTCAAGATCAAATAAGTCCCGAAATAAATGCTTAATAAGCACATGAATAAGCTAGTTTCAAAATAAGATATACTCATGAAAAACCAACCCCCTTTTTTTTATTGCGACCCAAGTCTAATATTCGGCTCATTAAGGCCCAAAATGACAACCAAATAAGCTCAAAACCAAAATAGAAAACATAGATATTCTCTCTCAAGTGTTTCTCTCTCTAGAAACTAGCCAGATCCAAGAATCGACCCCGTGTTATGATATAAGATATACCACAAATAGGCCGAGCCCTTGCTCGCCTATTCTTTTCTTGCTTGGGCCGTGACCTCAAAAGCCTAAAGCCTCAACATAAGCATTTCCAAATAAGCCTGAAAACAAAATAAGTTACAAAAATAAGTTAATCTATACCAATAAGCCATAAAGCCTCAAAATAAGCCAAAAAGTCATGGGCCGAGCCTATGGCTTCTCCTTCTTAGCTCTCGGTTAGGCCGAACACAACACAAGCCCAAAAACAACTCTTAATAAGCCCTCACTAAGCTTATTTTTAAGCTAGAATTCCAAATAAGCATCAATAAGCTCTAGACAACACAAGATATTTCACCACAACAACCATGATATTAAGATGACCAACTCTTTTTCTTTCTTTTTACTTACGTCAAAACCAAACGCACCCCTTTAAGCTCTTGTTTTGCTTTTAGTTTTCATTTTTAACATAAACGCATTGTACAACTAGCTTAAGATCATCATAATAACCATAAAAGTACAACTATTTAAATATTTAGACAACTTACAAAAAATGGGTTTCGGTTGGGATTTAATGCAAGAAAACAACCCAAACTTTGTTTTTGATTACCTGCAACTACTAGAAAAATGACCCTTCAGTGTTCTTAACTCTTTAATCGTGATCAAAACTTGAAAAAATGAAATGTTTCTTGGCTTGTGGTTCTCGTCCGGTTATAAGAGGGAGAAGGGAGAGAGTGTTTTGCTTTTTCTTAGATTTCCAAAAATGCAAGATGTGTGTGAGAATTTAGAATGTATAGAGACAAAAGAGGTGACTTACATGGAAGCAAAAGTTTAGCTCCCATGTTCCCTTGTGGTGGCCGGTCATAGTACAAGGTGGGAGGGAATCCTATTTGTTTCGTCTTGTGTCGGGATTTGCTTTCGTGACTAGTTTAAATGATAACCAAAACTGAGTGTTCACGAAACGACTCACAAGATACTAAAACACGTTAAGATGCCTTAAGATCGACCAAGTAAAGGTTTTTAGTTGTTGTTTACTTAATTGCTAAACTTACGTAGTTTTCCGTTTTTCTGACTAGTTTTCGAATGTAGTTCTGAGATTCACGTTTTAAGACAACCGCTAATAAGAATCATGTAATAACTTATTTAAATAAGTTTAGTAAGTTCACTCCAAGATAACTAGATATACTTTAGTTCACTGTCGTGCCGGTATGCATTGCGTGATGTTTTTGCTGAATGCGGTAAATCTTCCCAGTAGCGAATAAAATGATAACACAAACATTAAGATAACGAAAGCTCTGACTCAAAAGATTCGTATATTTACTAACAAGATACTTGATGGACAGTCAACCATAACCGTTTTGCGCAAGGGAAGTCAACAAAAGTCAACATTCTTGGTTTCTCAAGAGATTCAACAAGATCGAAGAGCGAAGTTTACGTAAACATAGTATTTTTTTTAAATACCAAGAGCCAGGAAAAGTTACCGGTTATCACAGTCTAACCCCCTTAAAGGAATTTCGCCCCAAAATTCAGTTCAAGTCATCAGGTATAATGATGACAAAAAGTTCAGGTCCTTAACAAAACGTACTGATTCCCTTGTTCAATTCAGTCTCTAAAGTGAGATTTCTATCGATTTCTCTAGAGACATAGTTCTTAAAGTTCGACTCTTAAGTTTCCCCAAGTAATAACGGATCATGGTCAATCGATACGGTAGGTTTCTCCACTGTCTCCATAGTTCGATAGTCCTTCCTGAGGTTTCGCTTTACACGATCTCGGTCGGGTGTCCGGATATGATCCAGTCTGCGACGTGTTAATAGAATGCTCTAAGATGTTCGGTAGTATCTAGTTCCTCAGTTGTCAAGTTTACGCGGTTAGTTCTATAAGAGATATGTGTCCATCACACTACTACTTAAGCTTAGTTCTTTCAAGATTCGTCTATGGCTTGCTTATCAGAACATGTCTAGACTCCTTCAAGTAGATTTTACTTGCTTTGGGTAAGTCGGATTTCAACTTACTAGAAAGGTCATGGTGTAGTTTTAGAATCGCGTTACTTTGAAAAAGGTCAGGTTTCGAATCGACTTACTACAAATATGATCAAGTTTCCTCGTGACGTTATAATGTTTCGCCTAACCATTATTTTTTCCAGGGTATGGGTAAGATATGGCGAGTTGAATATCTTTCAAGTTCCACATAAGAAGGAATGAAACGAAAATGTGCGTGAAGTCCCACTAAGAATGATAACCCTACCAGAGGTGAGTGATGAGTCATGTTGTAGGTATGTATTGATAATGACGTTCACAAGTACCAAATGTATCTAATCTTATATAAGAAAACAAACTGCCCTCCATAGATTCGCAAGTTTCGCATAAGATCCCCCTACTACTATGATAACTATAACTTCAAAAGAGTCAACAACTGACCTACGATAACTAGCTCATATCAAATACTAACCGAAACTATTCGGTTTAGATCTAGTATTAACCGAAGCTACTCAGTTTAGTGATGTACAAAAGTCCTAATCAATCCTCATACATCCTATTGCTCTCTACGACTCCCCTCCTGCTCCAAAGTGGTAACACGGTCTCTCAACTCCTGAAACTCGCGCTGCATCGTGGTGTTCTGTACCAACAAATCATGAATCAACATATGATCATCATATCTAGCCTGCCACATCGTTTCCCTCTGGGCGTCAACATGTCCTGCCCATGACTCCAAAGCCAACACTGGTCTCCATATAGCACCGAAGTCACTGTAGCCCTCTCCTGATCCTGTTTTAGGCTCTGAGAAAAGATCTCATCCCTAACCGCCCTCGACCTAGTTTATAAATCTCTAAGATCCTGATCATAACCCTTAAACAATGCAGGTGGTAGTGCGTCCAAACGATGTGTATGATCATGAATCAACCCTCCCTGCAACTCTACATGTGCCCCTAACTCAGCTAAGAAACTCTCAGCCTCAACCATAGCAGGTGAAGCTACTTGTGAAAAATCAGGTGGTAATGCTATTAGGGTAGGAACTGCCGAGGATGATGGTGAAACTGGTAAAGAACCGAATGACCACTCAAGAGATGGTGGTGTCTGAACAGGTACACAAACTGGTGGTACATAGATCAGAATGTCTGTATAAACTGTGTCATCTACATGGTCTACCCATGTAGCACGAACCGGTGGCCTAGGTGTAGGAGTCTCCTCTACCCTCTACTGCTCTGGCACAGACCTAGAACTCTCTCCTATCTCAAATGTACTAGGCACTAAGCCCTCTCCTAATGCCAACTCACAACGTCTCAACGCCCCATAACCAAGACCCAAAGGCTCATCCGCGGCTGTATCCACTACCGAGACTGCCTGCTGCTGGCCCTCAAGTGCAGCCTCCTCCTCCTCCTCTAAACCAGGACCCTCATCCTCTGAACCCTCTCCCTTAGTATTCGAATCTGAACTCTCATCCTCAGTGTCCTCTACAAGCTCTGATGTACCCCAATACCTTTTCCGTATGGGAAGGGTCTGAGATGATGATGGTGATGGCATCTTGTAAGAGGATCTATACCTCTTACAAAATGAAGATGGAGACAAAGCAGCTGCCTTCGCTATCTGGGCTGACATGCCCGGGGATAAGGTTGGCTGAGTACGCATGGCTATACGTGCGGTACTGCGATAGTATGAGACTCGGGTCGGGGTAGGTGATGTCTGAGTAAGTGGGTGATCGGGGGATAATGGTATGGTGGAGTCTGATAGGGCTGTGGCGTGTGATGAGGTGATCCTAGTATCTGATGGCTCAGAAGCCTCAAACTCCTCGTCAGTGAAGGGTGAAAATGGTTTAAGGTCGGATGAAATAGGGGTATGGTCTGATGATGGTGGTGTTGTCCTAGCGGCTAGTGCCTGAAACTCCTCTATCTCTAAGGGAGCCTCCTTTGGCTCAGACTCAATGTCTATAGCGGCAGGTGTATGAGTCTGTCCAACTATCAAGTAAGGGTCATCTGATGGTGGAACGGGTGATGATGCAATAGGTAGTGGTTGGGGAATCTCTGTCTCCCTAGAATCCTCAAAAGTTTCGGACTCAGAGTCTGTAAATTAGCTAAGTAAGCCTGCCTAACTGCCATATAAGGGTCATCAGGTAATAGGATAGGCACTCGTTAGCTTCAAGCCCCGTCGGTCTGTGAGATAGTCTCTGAATCAATGTGAGCTAGGGTAGACAAAACCTGTGATAACACGGTAAGGGTATAAGTACTCCCATAAAATAACATTACTCAAATTATCAACATAACTCTGCTTACATATAGTATCCAACATAACGTTTGAAATTAGGTGTTCGTAACTGTATATACATATATATATATATATATATATACCGAGAAGATATGAACGGCAAACAAGCACTAGCAAGATCAGATAACAGAACAAGCATCTCAGGGCAACATGCAGTACAACTAAGGCAGCATGGCAAACACTAGGCAACCAAAGATAATCTAGATCTTAATGCTCGCAAGCAATTTCATGTAACAACATCAGGCGAAGGTACATACTCTACAGTATATACGTTCAAGGTCAAATCATTTTCAAGCTGTCTTAGTAATCCCATACTTCCTCTTTCAACATAACTTAGGGAGGTTACCCCCCATCATTTCGTAGTCCTTTGTGAATTAGGCATAGTTGATCAGGCTATGCATAATTTAAGAACTATCCCGAAATTGTCGGGCTAATCAACTTCCGTCATGTTCAAGGTTTTTAAGAAACTTAAGTTTGGTTATAGTTGCGTTTTTTATTTTATAAAAACGGGCATTCTCTATAACCTTGGCTCTGGACACCAATCTGTCACACCTCGCTAAAGCGGAAACACGGGATGCGACGATATTGTTTCATCGCACAAGATACAAGAACACACCGTACAAGGTTTACAACATTTAGTTTTACAAAAGAATCCAAGTTTTACAATTCTTGATAAGTGAAATCGCTAGTCTAAGGATAACACCCCAAATGACCACGTCTTAATCCCCATTACTCCTAATTTACTGTCACACCCTGTGAGTTCAAGTAAATATTTTTAAACTTTTTTGATTATTATCTTTGACTTTTATACGTTACGTTTGAATCTGACAATTTATCGGGAAGTTAAATCGTGTAAATCTGAAAAACGTCATCGGGCGCGTTCCGACATCGGTTATTAATAAATTTAGGTCTTATATGAGATATTTTAACTTTTCTAAGTGTTTTGTGATTTTTAATCACTTCCGATATTAATTTTAGGGTTTTATCTTTTAAATTGCGTTTTTCGCATTTTTGACCAAACGGAACCCCTGAAACTCGAAATATTTTCGTGTAAAATAAAGTTATCGATAATCTTATACCCTAAGTCTAAAACTTTCATGATCATGCTCATGTCCTCACCTCTACCCATGAAATTTTAGCCTATGGACAAGCTTGGACTTGAAATTAAATCATTTATGCTCCACTAACTCAAAATTTGAAAACTTACCATGCATGTGAAGGAAAATGACAACTTTGTTGGCTAGTGACTTGCATGCATGCCATTTCTTACACACTTGGACTATTATTGGTGAGCCAAGACCAAGCCATGAGCTAAACTTGGAGCCAAAGTTGGCTTGAACTTCCCCCCTCCTTGTGGCTAGCTTTGACCGAACCCAAGACCACACACACTCTTGGTGTGTGTTGGTCACATGTGTGCATCTATGAACCTTAAAACCCTAATCCATGTCCTATAAATACTATGTTATATCACAACTAGGGTTCACTTTCATTTCCAAGCCCCAAACAAAAACTCACATCTCTCTTTCTCTCTTTCTTTGCTCACGGCATCAAACCCACACACAAACACATTCATAACTTTTGATTTTCTTCAAGATCCACACATTCTAAGTTCATTTCCAAGGGTTTCTAAGGTAGATCCAAGTATTAGTTGTTTGATTTTCAAGGGTTTCTCAAGATTATAAAATTAGGGTTTCTAATTTTATAAGTGGGTTTATAGATCTAGTCATCTTGGGTGTAGATCTTGTGACTTCTACTTGTTTCCTTCATTCTTGTAAGTATTTCTTGGTCACCTCTTGTTTCATTTCTTTGAATCTTATGAGTATTGTTCAAGTTTAAGAGTCCATGTGTTTGTGTTACTTTTATAAAAAGAAATGATAAACATCTTGACAACTTTTATAAAAATGGAAGTATTATGTTTGTTGTTTTATAAGTTATGGTGAGATGAGTTGAAAAGTGGGTTGCAACAATAGAAATGAAGGGGATTAGGTTAGATTTAGGTGTGGTTTTGTTGTGGATTAGTTGTGAACGGAGATTAGGCTAGACTAGGCACTATTGTGAAGTTTGGGTGGATTTTGGTTGCGTTTTTGACAAAAAGAGCTTGCTGTCCCAAATTAGTTTTGAGGTTTTGAGCGACCTAAAAATGTTTTCATTAGGCGTAAAAGTAGTTTTTGAAGAGCTTGTTTCGAATAGATAGTTTTTCACATATCGCACTTTAAAATCGGACTTAAAACGGCCAAGTTATAGCCAAATGAAACTTGAAACATTTTTCGGCAAAACCCCGATTAGCTCGTGTCTCTCTCTCGCGCGCTGATGAGAATAAGTAAAAATGGGTTTACGCAATGCATCTGATCGGTGTACATTTTTGGCTTTATAAATCAGCGAAAACATGTTATCAGTACACCTGATATATAGATTACATCGTCGCTCTGCGCGAGTTCTCTACAGGTCATTAACATATTTTAGGAAAAGCGATAAAGTTACTAAAAATAGTAAGTTTGGTAAAACTTAGCGGATCGGACTTGGAAGTTTAGCGATTATGGTTAGTTAGCGCATTTTGAAAATATGGAAACTTAACAAATATAGGGGACGGTATTAACGTCTTGAAACTAAAAACTTTCCTAAAATAGAAACTTTCTAAAAGTAGTAATTTTTGGATGAACGCCAAGACTTGACGAAAAACTCTATAATTTTATTTAGTCATACTTTATTAAACAAACTAAAGCACAAACACATATGGATGTCTTTTCTCTTGAAAGCGTGTCGTACAAGTTTCGGTTATCTTTCGTTTACCTAAGACGCGTCATTTATTTAGGTCGCGTGTAGGACCTTTCGGCTTTATTTCTTCCTCGTTGATTATCGATTCACCACTTGCTTAAGGTGAGTTTATAGCCCCACGTTTTACCTGTTTTTAAATGCTTTATACTTTGGGGTGAGAAACATTGTTTACTTTTAAAATTGGACACAAGTTCTTAACGTGAGTTTTACATGTTTATGTGTTGCCTATGTTTCCTTATCTTCAAAGCTTATTCAAATACCCAAACCTTAGCTCGTAAACCTTCTTGTGACTTGAATGAATACCCTAGGATTTATTTTTGAGTTCGAATGGATTGAGAGGGTGTTGGTTTGCGTGTCGTGGCCCGAACAAGAGAAAGGGAGTATATATGTTTATTGTTTGAGTGAGTGTGAGTTGTAAGAGTTTAACATGTTAAGTGTGAATGTGTATTTATAGTCAAGATACTAGTTACATTTCCTAGTCACATAAATAAACCAAAACGTGCCCTAATCCAAGTGGTTTTGTGGTTTCTAGTTGGTTACACATTGTTTTGTTAAAACCACAAAGTACTATTCTTAATTACAAGTTATATGTACAAGATTTGTCTAGATTATGGAAATCATATGGTTTGTGTGTAACTTCTTGCTTAGCCGCAGGTATCAAGACCAAAAGAGGGATCCAAAGAGGTTTTTAACCATTGTGTAATAGATTAGTGGAGACATGTAGTACTAGTTTTAATTAGAAGGTCATGGTACAAGATTTACCAAAGATAATGGAAATCTTATGAGTTTTTGGTACCTATATTCGGCTATAGTGGGTTTTACACAAGAATTGATTTAATTTTTATGTTTAAGGTTTCAAAGTGGGTATTGGTTTGAGTCTTAGCTATGTTAGGTTTTCCGGGTGTGTCGGGGGGGGGACAATAATTGTATTTTATGCGAAAACGTAAAAACCTTTTACGTGACCGATAAAAATAAAATACTCAAAGTTAATAATTATCTTCTTAATAATTATTTATTACTTGGTTGATGTAAACCTTAATTTATTTGATAACCGTTTACATTAAATGATTATTTCTAGTCTACGCGATTTATCTTAAAGTTAATTTAAAAGTAACCGCGTATCGGACCAAAATAAATAGTGACGAATAATAGATGTCGTAAAATGACCTAAAATTGAGAAATGTTACAGTACTAATCTCCGTTTGGCACCAGTATTAACTTTCAAGAACCAAAACAATATTCCAAAATGCGTTCAACTCTTTTAATACTATTAGACAGTATAAAATAAGTACCCAATAAAACCCTATCCACGTCCAATAGCAGCAGTTACAAACTTATAAGAACTTGTTGTTTCTTTATTCGACCACTGGAAGCATATTCAAACCAAAGATCGACCATATGCTGCATCTTGATAACCCTTTTCTTAGCAGCATAAACAAACAGTATTAACAATAACTACTGTTAAGGATACTTTTTTTTATTGAACAAGGTTTTATTACCATACGTTTCCATCAAGCCTCAATTCTATATGATCAGTATAGAACAATTATGTAACACCTCAAAAAAATATGACAACGCAGCGGAATACCACATGGGGTGCTACTTCATAATACACAGCGCTAGATACAAGAGAACGACCTCTAAAAAGTGTCGTTTGTAAAACAATCTCGTTGATTTTCTGAAATCAAAATAATAGTTGTCCCATAATTGCATCACCATGAAAAACTTGAATGTAAAGACTCCAATGCACATCAAATAGTCCAAGCATCTAATTCACCTGAGAAAAACATGCTTAAAAGTGTCAACATTAAAGTTGGTGAGTTCATAGATTAGTTTAAATATGAATGTAATCCACTGTATCATCACAGTACCATGTAAAAATCCTAAAGATTTATAAAGAATGCACGACACATTTTATGTCACCAAAAGTACCAATCTTATCCTAAAGATTTATAAAGAATGCATGACCAATTTAATGTCACCAAAAGTACCAATCTTATTCCAAAGATTTATAAAGAATGCATGACCAATTTAATGTCACCAAAAATGTTTCAAGTATGTATTGCCATTTTATTCAAGGCAACGTAAATATCCATGTGAGTATAAAACAATGTTTACGATTACTCTAAGCTCATGAAACTGAAGCTAATAATTCATGTAAGAATTCTTATGTATTTGTTGGGGGCCCTGTAGTCCCAACGTGATAATCCGACATGTTATAACGTTCGTTCCCAGTGATAGCTAATCACCCGAACGGGGGTTGTCAATCCCGAATAGATCTATTTTATATCATTCGCGTGGACATCACGCTATAATGTTCGTTACCGGCGATCGCTAATCACCCGAACAGGGATCCACACCCGAATAGATCTATTTCATAACATTCGCGCTCACCCTCCAAGTGATTTACAGTTCATGACGCTGTGACGTAGACTTGTATGTACCCAATTTGGGCAGTGATTTAAAATATGTACTCCCGTTACCGGTGTCCCCTCCAAGAACACCCGGGCAGTAATAAAGTGAAAAAACGAACGCCCGTTACCGGTGTCCCACCAAGATACACCCGGCAGTAAAGTAAGAAATATGGTACTCCCTTACCGGTGTCCCTCCATAACACCCGCAGTATCGGTAGTCATTAGTTCAATCCGCTTAAGCTAATCCGTAATCCTTTCAAAAGTAAAGTGCATATATTTGTGACCAAAAATGAAGTCAAATAATATATCCCATAGCGAGCTATGTAAATGAGTATGTAAACAATTTGTAAACAATCGTGTAAATGCATTTGTAAACATGTATGCAGACAAGTTGAAAATGAGCACGTAACGAGTTTAAAGCAAACACGTAATTGAATTTGTAACAAGCATGTTCTCACCCCAAAATATATGTAAAACATGTAAAACGTGGGGCTATGAACTCACCTTGATGTTGCAGAACGATTGACAGATAGGCATCTAATATGCACAATACGAACGGAAGACGAAGCGGCTCGATCAAGAAGTCGCAGCTACTCTTAACGGCTAAGTCCCACTAGCCTAGGATAATGAATTTGGGTTTCCTGATGGATAGTCACCTCAAACACTCAAGTTGAATAAAATTCAGATATTAATGTTGTAATGGTTTGGTGTGTTGGGTTAAATAATTAAATTTAAAGTTATGCAAAGTGTGTAATAAAATACCTTTATATATTACATATGAAAAATAACCCTTATATAATTCCAACCGTGAATTATATAACAAAGACAGTCAATCTAGATATTAATGAAAAGTATATAATACCTTGCAGGTATTATATCATAAGTGTGGGTAATTATTTAAACCAGTTAGTTTGACCCTACTAAAAGACTTTGAATAAAAGTATACCCATGTCTCAATGTTATAAATCAACAAACCATGTTTGTAAAGTTTGTAACCATTATAAAATATAAAAATAATATTTTATAAATTATCTTTCGTTTCTTCGACGGGTCGTGTCTAAAATAGTTCGTCTCATTGTAAAAGTAATAGTTTCGTTCGTTTTATGTCCGTATTACTGTATAATACAAAATATTAAATAATTTTAGTCCCCTTTTTATCGGTTTTCTGAAATAATAGAAACTCTAGTAAAACATTTCTAAGTATAAAACATCTATAAATTTCGCCATGACATCTCCATTTATAAATCGTTTTCCATATTTATAAAGTCTAACGTTTTTCCCACTTAATCAATGAAATCAATATTGCAAACCCCCACGTGTTTTAAATATATAAACATATATATTTATATCAACCGAACATAATAATAATTATTACATTTATTTAACCATTTTAAACCACCAATATAATATATCCAGTTTCATGTTTATTAACGCCTTAAGGTTGTATTTTAATCACCGTTTATCATGAACCAAACGTACCCTTTTTATTGTTTCGCTAACCCAAACACACTCCTTGTGTGTTCCTATCCAAGCCAAACGTACCCCTTGCTGTGCCCGCTGTCCCAAACACCCCTTTTGTCACATTTACACAGCCAAATGCACCCCTTGTGGGTGGGACTGGAAGCAAACGCACCCTTGTGCGTGCTTTCATTAAACAAACGCACCCCCTTTGATGGAAGTACAAGCCAAACGCAGCACTTGCTGCGGGTGTGAAAGCCAAACGCACCCTAATGGTATTTACAGCAGCCAAACGCACTCATGTGCATGGCTGCTGTTAAGCCAAACGCCCCTATCGGCGAACAACCAAACCAACCGCACCCGCGGCTGTGACAGTATCATATGCACCCTACGGCTGTGAACCCACAACCCGACACTCCTAGCTCGCTGCTATTAACACCAAGCGGACCCTAATCGTTGTCCTACGACTAAACACACCAATACTTGGTGGCTGTCCACCGAACCCACCATCCTCATGGTGGCGCTGGCTGCCAAACACGCCCTAAGTGGAGGAGAACCTCAACAAACAAACACCCTCTTTATAACCTCCACCCCAAACGCACGAAACCCCTTGGCTAACAACCCCTTTGTGGCTGACCCGACAAACGAACACCCCCTTGCGGGTTTTCTGTCACAGCCGAATAAACAACCACCCTAGTGGTGGGTTTCACCATAAAAACAAACACATACACCCTCCCTTGCGGCTGTAAAAACCACAACCCGGCCCGACCCGGCTGCGAACCCACGACAAACGCCCCCTTGGGCTATTTTGCATAACCAAAACGCACCCTTGGCGGGTGGTTTGACCCGACACCCCACGCACCCTTGTGGGTCGTGGCGGCTGTCAAAACGAATCCCCGTGGTACCACCCCTCATGGCTGTTATATACAACCACCACACGCACCCTCTAGTGGCGGCTGTGGTGGTGGTGTATGATGATGATTTCGGTGGTGTGGTGTTAGTGTTGATGGCAGCGGGGTGATGGCGATGGTTGTGTTATGGAGCGGCGGTGGGGAGGCAGTGGTAGTGGAGTGGGTGGTGACGGTGGCGCGTGACCGAGAGTGGTAGTGGGGATCGAGTAGATCCGCTCATGAGGAGCCTCTTTGGTGTTGGCCGGAAAACTCGCCGGAAAATTATTCCGGCGGCCGGAGATGGTGGCGGCGGTGGCTGGCCGGTGGCCGGAATTTATTGGAGAGAGAGAGTTTATTTTTAGTGTGTGTGTATAATAGAGATGATAATGAAAGAAAATGTATAAGATTTATATATATATATATAACTAAAGTGACAAGTTATAATAGCTGAGGGGTTTAAAGTGTAACATTTTTATATACTTTTTGATAAAAGCGGTTCGGGACTCATTTGAGCGACTTAACGGATGAGCCAACACACGAAACTTGCGCCATTGTTTTTCAAATCATTTTTCCGATAAAAATGAGTATTCGCTTGATATTATTTCATAAATATTTTATAACATTAAATAAAATATTTGTTATTCATTTTGTGAACCGGTTTCGCTTCGTCCGAAATAAAAATGGATTTCAACCCGAGTATTCGCGTTATCACAACGCTTTTCATTTAGAATGATGAATAATTTATTTAATATTTTTATTAAATAAATACTGATAATTAAATAACAAAACAAATTTAATTATTTTTGTGTGTCCGCGTTGCATGTTGTTCGTTAAATGTTTGCGGTGTTGTTTTACCCCTTTTCGGCTCGTTTCCAGGTCTCGGGCAAAACTGAAAAGTTGTCAGGAATGTCGTTTCACATCGAATTGCTTTGGAGCCCAAGTCGTGAAAACGTGATTTAGATGGTCGTTCTTATAAGTCAAGCCAGACCCTAAAAGTCAAAGATTGAAATCGTCGTTCAAAAATTCGAAAATTCTCGGATGTTACATATGCTCCTTCTATTACTAGAGGAGTAATTTTAGTTTCCTGTTTGTACGAAGATGGTTTGATTAACCGCTTTCATGAATAAATACATTCAAGTTTCTAGAATAAATGGTTTATTTTAGTGCTATCCCAAGGGATCGTATTTTTAAAATTGATTTGTCTAATTCTTATGCAAATGAAAGTTCTATATATACTGTAAGCAACAAAAGAGCAGGCTAGACTTGGGACTTGCTATCTTGTGCATTGTGTCTTGGACACATTAGCAAGAAACGCATTGAAAAGTTGCAACACGATGGACTTCTCAATTCAACTGACCTTAGGGCTTTTGAAAAATGTGTCCCTTGTATGTCTGGAAAGATGGCAAGAAAACCTTACACACATCAAGTGGAAAGGGCCAAAGATCTACTTGGACTAATACACACCGATGTATGTGGCCCATTTAAGATCATGTCAAGACAAGGAGCAAGCTACTTCGTCACTTTCACTGACGACTTTAGTCGTTATGGTTATGTTTACTTGTTGAAACATAAACATGAAGTGTTTGAAACTTTCAAAGTGTTTCAAAAGGAAGTAGAAAATCAACTCGGTAAGACCATAAAATCGCTACGTTCTGATCGTGGGGGCGAGTATATGAGTCAAGAGTTTTTGGATCATCTAAAGGATCATGGGATTATCGCCCATCGTACTCCTCCTTACACTCCACAACACAATGGTGTGTCAGAGAGGAGAAACAGAACCCTACTAGATATGGTTCGATCTATGATGAGTCAAACAACTCTTCCAAAGTCCTTTTGGGATTATGCTCTTGAGACTGCTGCACGCATTCTCAATGTCCAACTAAGATGTTGAAATGTACACCATATCGAAGTATGGCATGGGCAGAGCCCTAAGCTGGTTTACTAAAAGTTTGGGGTTGTGAGGCACTTGTTAAGCGAGATACTCTTACCAAGCCTGACAAGTTAGAACCCAGGTCTATTAAGTGTATCTTCGTGGGATACCCAAAGGAAATAATGGGTTATTCTTTCTACTACCCACCCAAGAACAAAAGTTCCTTGTTGTCGGAATGCTGGAATTCTAGAGAATATTCTTAAAATCAAGAAGCAAGTGGGGAGTCTAAAAATCTTGAAATTATTCAAGAGAAGTTACGCATCCTTCTATTAGACAACTAGCTTAAATCATTGAAGAGGTGATTAGAATAGATGAACCTCAAAGTGATATCATTCCCATTCGTAGGTCCACAAGGACACGACATCCCACAGATCGTATGTGTTTTATACATCGATGCTGAGGAACATGAGTTAGGGGATCTCGGTGAACCCGCTAACTATAAAGCTGCATTGTTAGACCCTGAGTCTGATAAATGGCTTAATGCTATGAATGTGGAAATGCAATCCATGAAAGACAACGAAGTTTGGGTCTTAGTTGAAAATAACTTTTCATCATAATGGCACAAATGTTGGTAGCAGTGGCTCTTTAAGAAAAGACCGGGACATGGATGGAGCTTACTACTCACCTTAAAGCTCGTTTTGTGGCGAGGGCTTATTACTCGAAAACCTAGGGAATTGATTATGAGGAAATATTTTCTTCTGTTGCAGACATTAGAGCTATTAGGATTTTTATAGCCATAGTCGCGTACTACGACTATTAGATTTGGCAAATGGATGTCGATCTGCCTTCCTCAATGATATCTCAATGAAGAGGTTTACATGGAGCAACCTGAAGGTTTTGTCAATCCAAAATATCCAAACCGAGTATGCAAGCTGAAGCGTTCTATTTATGGGTTTAAGCAGGCATCAAGGCAATGGAATAAACGATTTAATGATGAAATAAAGAAATTTGGTTTCACTCAAAATTGTGATGAGCCATGGTATATTAAAGCTAGTGGGTGTAATGTACTTTCTAATCTTGTATGTCGATGGACATATTGATCATGGGAAACAACATTCCAATGTTACAAGATGTAAAATCCTACCTTGGAAAGTGTTTTGCTATGAAAGATTTAGGTGAAGCTACATATATTCTTGGAATCAAGATCTACAGAGATAGATCATGACGGTTGATTGGCTTATGTCAAAGTGTTTATATCGAGAAAATCTTAAAGCGATTTCACATGGAGAATTTCAAACGTGGAAGTATCCCTATGCAAGAAAAGCTTAGATTGAGTAAACCAGAAGGTGCCTCTACACCTGCTGAGTTGAAGCGCATGCAAATGTGTCATAGCCAAGGCTGTGGGTTCTAATATGTATGATGTGAGATGTATCGCTCTACTGTTGCGTCGGCTCAGATCGTAAACAAATTCGATTTCAACAGAATCCAGGTGATCTTCACTAAACTACTGTTAAGAACATTCTAAAGTATCTTAGGAATACTAAGGATATGTTTCTAGTTTATGGAGGTGATCTAAAACGAGAGTTCATGGTTTCTTGCTACACTGATGTTGGATATCTGACGAATGCTGATGACCTCAAGTCTCAGACTGGATATGCGTTCGTTTTAAATGGAGGTGCTGTTGATTGGAAAAGTGCCAAGCAAAGCATTTTCGCTACTTCATCTGCAAAAACTGAGTATATTGCTGCCTTTTGATGCTTTAAGGAAGGCCGTATGGGATAGGAAATTAATTGGGCTCGGTGTTGTTCCCACCATTGAAAAACCCATTAATATGTATTGTGATAATACTGGAGCAATCGCTATAGCTAATGAATCTGGAATCACTAAAGGTGCTAGACATTTCCGTGCCAAAGTTCACTACCTTCGTGAAGTTATTGAATTTGGTGATATAAAGTTAGAAAAAGTTCACACAGATGACAACTTAGCTGATCCGTTTACAAAAGCGTTAGCTTTTCCAAAGCATTCGGAACTTACTAGGAATATTGGAATGCTTCCAGCTAGTAGTCTCATGTAAATCTGTGTTTATTAGTCATTTGGATAATTGGGATTGTAAGACAATTTTATTTTCTGATGAATAAAGATACGAGGTATTTGTTATCATTCATATAACAATTGTTTATCCTATATTTGCATATTTAATCCTTGAATGATTTATCGTTCTAAATATGTCCATTGTCGGTTAACAGTATGGGAGTATTGTTACATAAGGCAAATGTGAGTGTTGGTTATATTCTTTGAATATATGGATGGTTCCCACCAAACTCATATGTTACTCACAAGGGATGCGTATTGGACACCCCAACCTTCGAATGTTTACTTTATGGATCCGTTGTCATAAGTAAAATTTCAAAAATGGTTAGTTAAGTCATCCTTAGACTTGAGAATACAAACAACAAGTTTGTATGTGTGGATATTCACTTTTTAATTCTAAGTCAAACGTTGTCCTGAAAATGGTAGTTATAAAGGCTATTATTGGAAGTGATGTGAAGCAACATTCACAACACTTGTATTCAAACAAAGGATTTGTTTCCTCCACTGATGTGCGAGTAAATACCTTGGCGCCTCTCCAGAATTAATCAGATAATTGTTTGGCCGAACCCAAAGGGTAATGCAAGATGATTCTTGATTACATTTGGTATATCTGAATTAAATTCTATAACGAGAATCTAAATGGTTAAACTATATGGAATGAGTTAGGATCCATATCTATGGTTTAACGGTATTTGAACAAAGGGATGATTATAGCAAGAGATAAAATAACCATGCTACTGAGAATGTTTATGAAACTTGATCTCAGACACTTCTAGTTTTAAAAACGAATGTGAGTGTTGCTAGACGTTTCCGTCGTTAGTACACGTGCTGTTTGCTACTCCAACTCCCAAGTGGGAGCTGTTGGATTATGTGAGTTGAACTAGCCAAGTACGACTAGAAGTGTGTGAGCCTATTGGGGGCACACACGTTAAATATTTAGAGTACGTTTAATACTTCACGTTTAGTTTCGAGTATAAACCGTTTGGACATTTAAATGAACAAGACATTCATAGTAAAAAAAACAAGATCAAGACATGAGTTCCATGATTATACTCTTAAGGCCGGTTGATTAAGGCATTAGAAATTTCTGGAATGAGTCTAAGGTTCATTGGATGTAGAGATAAGGAGGGAGAAATAATGGTGATAAGGTTTAAGGTGTTTTGATAAGTCTTAAACTCTATGTTTTAGTCTTATCATCAGTTATGGCATGAGAGGTTATAAATACCTCACCCCTAGCTCATAAAACACAGATCTAAAAAACCTAATAACTCTACAAAATTCGTCTTTCCTCTCCTTAACACAAAACAGCCAAAATCAAAACCTAAATCAATACAGTTTTATATTTCGGTTAACTCCAAAACCCTCTGTCCTAATTCGGTTAAATCTTTTAGGGTTTTTCCACTTGTGATTTCGATCCCAGGTTTATTCCAGAGGGTGTAATACCATGGTATTACGAATTGTAAAGGTGTGACAAAATGTTGTGATTCGAGCTTGGGTTTGTGGATCTCTATTTCGTTGTACTGTATTGCAGGGTCCCACAACCAATTCTGGAATAACCCTTATTGATTCTTTCTGATTTTCGGTTCTATTCCAAGAGTGGGTTTAGGTGATCATTTTTCAGTAGGTTTGTGATACAAAGGGTGTATTGGGTCATACGTGAAGTTGGACTAGCATCCGGGCGTGCTTGTTTACGTGTTTGTGTGAACACTCATAGATGTGACCACTTATTCCACTAGTATTTCTTGATCTCGGGGTATCAATTAACTTTCTGGTGACGTTCAAGGGTATGTCCTAATTAACTTTTCATGTTCCATATTTTGTTTTAATGAATTTAATTATATATGCTAGACTAGATCTATCCACTGCGTACCCGTAAGAGTTAATTTGTTAACTTAAATGTTACATTCCAACATTTTCTTCATGCATGTTTTTAATTTTGTGGGATTTGTTAGTATAGTTTATTAATATCTGTTAAACACAATGATTATAGTTTGTTGGCTATTTTCTTTGCGAGCAAAATATGGTTATTATGCGGCGTAATAAACAACTGTATACGTGCTAATGTTAAAGAGCCGAATAAACAACAGTAAGTTGCTTACTTTACCCAAAAACAGAATAGCTAGTTGAACAAAAAGATGATCACACGAAGATAAAAACAAAATAGTTAATACTCTCATCTCCTTGCAAAATGCATATTGAGTTTTGCACAGCTGTTTCCATGTCCACCCAAAAATTATTCACCAAACGGAAAAAAAGATAGAGATATGTCTATTACCATTAGATAAAGAATTTATTTTCGTGTCTTATCGGTTTTTGGAACCGAATAACCGGATAACATTAATTATATAGGTAAGGAGTGTAATGAATGTGACATGGTAATTGAGTTTTTATATATAAATAAAAAAGTGTATGCCAAATAGACAAAACGTGTGCCACATAGGCATTAATAGGTTTCTAGGTCACCGAATACATGGAACTCGCGAAATTCAAAAGTATGATACACGAAACTGCAAAAAAAAAGTAGGCCATGTCGAACTACAAAAAAGTGACAGAGTTAGATGCATATTTCATTTTAATTATCCCTATATTATTCTTAATAATGTACATAACTTATAACGAGTTCAATTCAAAAAAAAAGTTTGATATATAGAGAATGTTCTAATAAAAAATCAGCTTATGAATTTGAATCACTGTGACGACGCATATTCAAATAAAGTAAAATCTTCTTTTTGATAAGGATATAAGACGACTTTTAGATATGAACTTGTATTACATTTGAACCAATATTCGTGATTTAGAGCTTCAAATATGAAGTAATGACTTCATATGAATAAAAAATAGTTTTATATCATCTACAAATAAATTAATACATATATAAAATATATATATATATATATAAAATATATATATATATATAATATATATACACATGTGGTTTTAGAACTAAAAAGATTTAGACATTTTTGTTTTTGGAAGATGGGTGTATAGTAAACGGGAATTCCATGCCTAACTCTTTAAAGTTGAAGTTGAAACTTGAGGGACATGTCATATGCTCCCAATTCCAAGAGCTAAATGTCAATAAATAAATTACCACACTAGAATTAACTTAACACGTGTCAAATAAGTAATTCTGTGATTAATAACTAAATAATAGGTATACCAAGCCTTCGGGCTTGGACCACATTATTACTTGGGCTCCTGGGCCCAACTTAGCAGTCATGGGCCGAAATTAAACCCAATCCTGCATTGGTCACGGCCCGGACACAGCAAAACGGACGCGGACCTAACTATAGGATACTTCCGTCCACGGAAAGCACACGCGTCCGTATACACGGTTATTACGGGACCTTGCCCGACAAGGGACCCACTCTGGCCACTACGAAATACTAGGAAACCCTAATACTAGACCCCTATAAATAGGGACCTAATACACAATGAACAATACGATTTTCTCACTCTATACTCTCATACTTTCTCTCTCTACATGTTTACTTACTTTCACGCCGGAGTCTAACCGTGGGGTTCGTCCCCACGGTAAGGCTAACAGTTTTTATCTAATTGTGCAGAAAATCGTCACTTCTCTTGCTCTAATACAAAACCCAACGCTCAAATCATCTGGAAGCCCAACCCAATACAGGATTTGAGCCCAGGTCTATACCCGACACCTATTTTGTATTAACAATAACAGAAAAAGAAAAATAGGTATTGTGTGGCAATGGCGTTTAGATGAGCAGACGTAGACGACGTGGTGGTCAAAATCCATACAAACAGGACGAAATACTTATATCGTTTCCTGAAATCAAAGACGTGGACGACATGGTGGTTTAATGTCATCCATATGTTTTTTTTTGTTAAAAAAAGAAAATAAAATGTCAATGTTTTTATTATTTGTTTTTCTATTGTATACTCTTTGTTAAAGTCGATAGTTAGTACTGTTTTGTTACCAGTTAACTAAATTCGATTGTTGGTACCAGTTAACTAAAATCGATCGTTGGTATTGTTTGTTATCAGTCGACTAAAGTCGACCGTTGTTACTGTTTTGTTATGCTTTTATTCCGTTAATGTTTTGTTTTTTTTCTTTTCTAGTTTACTACTCCAATCTGAACTTTTGTGATTTTGTCGCTCGGACTGCGGGGAGTATCAGTGGATAAATAAGTCTAAGCCCAGTTTGTGGGTTTAGGATATCTAGGGTTTTATTATTATAAATTGTGGATCAATAATCATTACACCTATGGGTTTATTCAATGTCTATCACTATCTTGGATGTTTCAATGTTAACGATGAAGCAGATGTAGTCAACAGTGCAAGGAGGTGTGGCGTGGTTGCGTGTTTACACTTTTTAAGAGAATACGTGAATTCAAACACTATTTCTAATGTATATCCAGCTTATTAGTGAATATGTGGGTTGGGCCCATTAGGGTTTGGTATATCTTGTACTCTATATATTGTGGTTGAATAATAAATTCTACCAACGAGGTTTTCAATGTTCAACATGGTATCAGAGCGGGTGTGATCCTCAAACCTAGGTGGCTACATTGAGCCGCCTCTCTTAAACAACTCCGTCAAACCCTAACCCCCTCTCATCAATCACTCCATCATCAAATACCGATAAAAAAAACAAGAAGATCTTGGACGAAGTAGCAACACATTGGTTTATTTGTGGCCTGTCATGGTCAACAACTGATGGAACTGTGAAAGATGCCTTTTCAAAGTTTGGTTACCTTTTTTATGCAAATTATAAAGAGACGTGATGATGGTGAATCTATCTATGGTGGTTCTTTGTTTTTTCGTTTTTAGGTTTATTTAACTTTTTCTTTTTTAAAATATTTTTTTTTAAGAGAATACTTTGGTTTATTCTTCGATTTAGGATACTTTGGTTTATCTCGTAATTTGTGTTGGTGATTTGTGCTAAGGTCACAAATCCACACAATCATGATTTGTGTTGGTGATTTGTGCTAAGGCCACAAATCCACACAATCTTATATTGTTGTTCGTGCTTCGGTCACGAGCCAGTTCTTTTTTTTATTATGTTAATGTTTTGTTTTTTTTTGTTTTTTTTTTGTTTTTTTTTCTAGTTTACTACGCCAATCCGAGTTTTCGCGATTTCGCCGCTCGGACTGCGGAGGAGTATTAGTGAATAAGTTGACCCAAACCCGGCTTATGGGTTGAGCCCATTAGGGTTTGGTATGTCTTGTACTCTATATATTGTGGTTGAATAATAAATTATACCCACGGGGTTTTCAATGTCCAACACAGCTTATTGTTAGTTTGTTTTAAGCAAGAAAAATAAGCAATCATAAACCTCTCATTATTCTATAGCCTAAAAGAAAAAATGCATAACGGTATCCCAAATCCTTTAATCACGTGCCAATCGGAACCCTTCCCTTGACGAATTTGACATTGTCACATAGGTTACTCTAGCCGCAAAAAGCCAAAAGGAAAAGTAGTGCGACCAGAATTACCAATCCATTTAGGTTTGCACTTAAAAAATACGGAGTAGTACAAAATTTAACTCCAACTTATTTTGACATGTTACTGCCTTTTAGTGACAACCAATTTAACAAGCTTTGTATAGTTTGTGTACTTGATCTTGCTTGTGACTCTGAGGTGGTTGTATAACTTTATTTTTTTGGACTTCTTTTGTTGTCTGCATGCTAGAAGTACGACATAACCGATCAATAATACTGGTTAGACTCCAACGTGTAGATGAGTAGACATCACTGAACTACATGCTAGTAAAAGCAACAGAAGATAAGTTATTCCAAAGCTAACCAGTCACGAAAGCATCAGTTTCACATGTTCAATGAGCAAGGAAACAAATTATGCTGGCCACAAGTAGTTGATAATGTGTTCAAAAAGGTAGACTTTAATTTGTAATGACAAATAACACATTATGTATTTATAAATCGGACGACTACTTGTTTCGACGAGTGCTATTATTTACTCCATACTTGTTTCGACCCAATCCCCATTTTGACTGTTACCTAGTGCACCCAACCCCTCCGTTATGCTACTATTAACATGTATGGTGTGTTCAAGCAATCAACTTTGGCACATGTTTTGACTACTAATATCAATACCAACATTCTTTTTGTTAATCTTGCATAGAGGTGGCAATCTTGACCCAAACATAAAAGAATGGGTTTAATTGAGTCATTTTTTTAAATATTTAGATCATTTGGGTCTTTAAGTTAAATGAAGTTTGGGTCTAATGGATTTTTAATCATACTTTTAAATTAAATGAATGAGTCCAATGGGTCATAGGAATTGGTCGAATGGGTCGACCTAGTTAAACTTTATCCTAATTAGTTATAACTTATTAAAAAGTGATATACCTTAATCATAACTTTTTTTTACGTTTATAAGTTTTTTGAACGTTTTCGTCTGTTTTTACGCTTTCGTAAAATTTCTTACGTTTTCGTCAGATTTCTTACGTTTTCGTCAGTTTTTTTACGTTTCTGTCCGATTTCATTTGTTTTTTACGTTTTCGTCCGTTTTTTTACGTTTTCGTCATATTTCTTACGTTTTCGCCTGTTTTTTTACGTTTTCGTCCGATTTCTTACATTTTCGTCTGTTTTTTTACATTGCCGCCCGTTTTTTTACGTTTTCGTCTGTTTTTTTACGTTTCCGTCCGATTTCTTACGTTTTCGTCTGTTTCTTAACGTTTTCGGTCTGTTTAATTACGTTTTCGTCCGATTTTATAGCGTTTTCCGTCATATTATTTTAACGCTTTCGTCCGATTCTTTAACGTCTTCGTCTGTTCATTTTTTACGTAATCATCTGTTTTTTTTTACGAATTCGGTCTGATTTCTTGACGGTTTCGTCTGTTTTTTTTACGTTTCGTCCAATTTCGTACATTTTTTATTTTCGTTCGATTCTTACTTTTCGTCTATTTTTTACGTGTTTCGTCTGATTTCTTACTTTTATTCGACCGATTTCCCTTACGTTTTCGTACCGATTTTTGTTACGTTTTCATACATATTTCTTATAACGGATTTTCTGTCTGTTTTCCTTAACTTGTTTTCGTCCGATTTTAGTTTCGTCCGATTTCCTTAATATTACGTTCGATAGTCGTCCATTTTTTTTTGTATACGTTTTTGGTGTGATTACTTACGTTTTCTTTTGTTTTTTTTTACATTTTCGCCCGATTTCTTCTCTTTTTTTTAGTTTTAGTACGTTTTCTGTCTGTTTTTACCTTTTTTTTATCGTTTTTTCCCTTATTCCCCCTTCCCGTTTTCGTTCGGACTTTTACGTCTTCCATCAGAAATCTATTGTTTTTTCGTTGTGAATTCTACGTTTTTTGTCCGTTTATGTATACTTTTCCATCACCATTTTTTACATTTCCATCCTTTTTTTAACGTTTTCGTCCGATTTCTTACGTTTTCGTTTGATGTTTTAGGTTTTTGTCTGTTTTTTTACATTTTTGTCGGATTTCTTACGTTTTTGTCTGTTTGTTTACATTTATGTCCGTTTTCGTTCGTTTTCGCACGTTCTCGTCTGTTTTCATACATTTCCATCCATTTTCGTCCGTTTTTGTAAACATATAAAATGTAAGAAAACGAAAAAGTGGTCAAAAAAACAAAAGAAAACGTCCAAAACGGAAGAAAACAGAAACGTAAGAAATCTGACGAAAACGTTAAAAACGGGTGAAAACATAAAAAACCCGAACGAAAACGTAAAAAATCGGACGAAAACATAAAAAACGAACGAAAATGTAAGAAATCAGACGAAAACGTAAGAAATCGGACGAAAACGTAAAAAAAAGACGAAAACGTAAGAAATCTAACGAAAACGTAAGAAGAAGAGCGAAAACGTAAAAAACGGACAAAAACTTAAGAAATCAGAAGAAAACATAAGAAATTTGACGAAAACGTAAAAAACCGGACGGAAACGTAAAAAAGGAGGAAAACGTAAAAAATGACGAAAATGTAAGAAACCGGACGAAAACGTAAGAAATCTGACGAAAACGTAAAACGGACGAAAACGTAAGAAATCGGACGAAAACGTAAGAAATCTGACGAAAACGTAAAAACAGACGAAAACGTAAAAAAAACAGACGAAAACGTAAGAAATCTGAGGAAAACGTAAAAAAACAGGCGAAAAAGTAAAAAAAAACCAACGAAAACGGACGAAAATGTAAGAAATCGGACGAAAACGTAAGAAATCGGACGAAAACGTAAAAAAACAGGACTGAAAACTTAAGAAATGTGACAAAACGTAAGAAAAACGGGCTAAACGAAAAATAAAAAACGGACTGAAACTTAGAACGGTACGAAAACGTAATAAAATCGGACTAAAATGTATGAAATCGGTAACAAAACTTAAAAAAACAGACGTAAAACGGTAAAAAACAGACGAAAACGTAAGAAATCTGCACGAAAACGTAAAAAAAAGGGAAAAAAAATTCACGAAAACGCAAAAAACTGAACGAAACGTGTATAAAACGTCAAAAATGTATGAAAAGACCATCTAAATTAGTGTGTCGACCCCGTACCCAATTTTCGTAACCCATGACCCATATTACCCCATAAAAAAGCAATGACACATTTGACCCATGACCCTTTCGTAGAGAAGAAAATACCAACCTGTTTTTTAAAAAAAACCGGTTCGTACGGAAAACCGAAACCGGTTTTATATTAAAAAAACCGCGTGAATTTTTTTTTAAACCGTTTCTGGTTAAATAAAACCTAACCGTGTTAGACCGTTTTTTTTTTTTTTTTTTTGGGTTTTCGGTTTATTTTTTGCAATACCTACGTTTTTTTTAAAAAAAACCGGTTAAAACCAACCGGTTTTATTTTTTTTAATTTTATTTTTATAACCGTTAATAGTTTTTAAAAAAAAAACCCAGTTTTAACTACGTGATACATGAGTTTAAAAAAAGAACAACCCCTAAAAATTTAAATTTTTTGTTTTTAAAAAAACACTAATAGTTTTTAAAAAAATGTTTTTAAAAAAACACAAACTTGAGTACACAAGTATAACCTGAACACTAATAAGTTATTTTTTTAAAAAAAAAAAATTGCTACTTGAGTACACTAATATGTTTTCGTGTGATGGCCTAATTGATGAGCCGAAGCTCGAAATGAATTAGTATTTATATATTATAGTTGTATAGATTGTATGTTATAAATAAAAGTTGATGGTTGTATTTTTTTTAGTAATGTTTCCATTTCCGGTGCAAATAAAAATTATATGAATGTATTTGTTTTATTATTTTTCCGGAGTAGTTGTTTAAATTAAAATTATTTTATAATTACAAGTTTAATAAATAAATATTCGATGAAGTTTTAAATTCCGAAAAAGAACCGAATCCGTGTATAAAAAACGATTCCGAACATTTATAACCGAAAAAAAAAAAACCAAACCTTTAAAAAAATCCGATTCCGAATATTTTATAACCGAAAAAAAACCGATTCCTCACAGTTTTATGACGAAACGCAAAAAAACTGACGAAACGTATAAAACGTTCAAAAATGTATGAAAACCATAATTTAGTGGGTCGACCCGACCCGACATGTTCGACCCATGACCCATTTGACCCATTATTAAAGCATGACCCATTTGACCCATGACCCATTCGACCCAAAACCCATTTATCCCATGACTTTAACTGACCCGAACCGACCCATTTGCCACCTCTAATCTTGCATTTGTATTCTTTTTTATAAAGGTCCACTCTAGCACATTTGGCACTTTCAATAAGCAAATATACAATGTTGATGTAGTGCAGGTATCATCATCAACCGCGATATGCAAACTTTTCAAGAACACTTAGCACTTTATTTACAAGAGTACAATCTTTGATGTTTATAGTGTAGGTGTAATCTGAAAATGCACACTCTCAGATATGATACCTTCGAATAAGTAGTTTGCATATGTGTTCAAGTGAAAAACTTGTTAACAAATCATAGAGGCTGTCATGTTCTTAATCGTTCTTGAAACGCTTGCAATAGTATCAGTTGATGTTTTTTTTGCGCTTAATTATGCGTTTGTGAGACTACATTTACGGTGTGCAGTTTCCATCAGTAGTATAAAACACACTCCGCATAACTTTAGTTGGATTCTCGACCAGTCTTGTTTTCAGCCATTGATTTCTTTGACTTTCAAATTGTGATCACCATACGCACAACAAGATCTCATCTTCTTATTCATTCCACTATCGCCACCGTCAACATCATCAGGCTTTGGCATTGTGATAGACGTCTCGACATTTTGTGAGAGACGTGAGTGATACATTACAAGACGGATACTCCTTTCTTCGTCAGATCCGCACTAAAAGGCATTAAATATCATATCTTTTCCAACAAAACAAGGTCGTGCAAATGGCATTTTAGCGACGAGCTTATTGCTAAAATTAGGGGGGAGGGGGAAACAGTCTTTACAACCTGTTAAGTTCATAAGAAATTACATGGCTTGCACGCGTGAGTATCGAAGACGGAATGTTAAATCTTGGTCAGGATAATGATGAGTTGGTATAAATGTTTGAAGTAGGACAACGAAAGGTTTTATTCACAATCACGTTGTGAACAGGTTAATTGCATAAGCAAATCAGCCTAACGGATCTGATCTTTAATGAACAGAAGAATAAACGTGTTAAACACGCCAAAAGTAATTCTTTAATCTAAAAATCTGAATTACAATGTGCTAACGTGGTTTAAATAGACCAAACAGTCCTAAAACGGCTTAAACAAGGTTTCCTAATAGAATAGGTCAAACAAATAAAGATAAACCTAAAATATAACTAAACTCAAGATAAATCCTAATTAACTTCTATATCTACGTAATTCTGCCAAGATTATCTTTTTCTCCCTTTCTCAGTTTTGGTCCTCCATCATTCTCCCCTTCTTGAAAAGAACTCGACCACGAGTTCTTAATGGGATTTAGCACCTGGTCCGGGGGAATAGTAGTTGCAGATACATTCTTTTTCTTGTTCCTTATCGAGCGCAACATAATCCGATACTTCTTTACTTTGGTTGTTGTTGCTTGAACTTCATCTGAATAAGGACATAGTGTCAACTTGTGACCATCTTTTGAAAAGGTGTAGGTATTCTCCTTTCCTATGTGCACTACATTTAAGTCGGATTGCCAAGGTCTTCCTAGTAGAACATGACAAGCATCCATGTCTACTATGTCAAACAGAACCATGTCTTTGTATTTTCCCATGGCAAAAAGGACCTCGCATCACTCGATTACTCTTAACTCTCCAACAGCTTTAATCCAACCAATCTTGTATAGTTTTGGATGTTTCTTTGGTGTCAACTTGAGACGAGTCACGATGTTACGTGAGATGATATTCTCACTACTTCCCCCGTCAATGATAACGTTGAACACATTTTGGTTAATCTTGCACCGTGTTTGGAAGATGTTATGTCGCTGGCCGTCTTTACTTTTCTTAGTACTAGTAAGTACTAATCGTCGAACAAGACCTAAAAAGGCTTTACTATGATCATCATCATCTTCAAAAACGTATCAGGACTAATAATTAATCCCTCGTTTTCAGATTCACTTTGCGCCTTATCACCTTCAACTAGGTTAATGATGTGCGGGGTTTGTGAGACTCTCACAGGAAGTTTTACAATCCCCTAGGCAGAGTACCTAACTATTGTAGTGTAGTAAGGCAAGACTCGGGGGTTGTTATCGTTCTCTAGGGGAATAGGTTGGGAAGGTTCGATCAAGATCTAACAGAGGTCTATCGGGTTGATAGAAGATTCTTTTGTATTTTTATTTTATAGAAAGAAGGTAAAATCATGGTTTTAGAGGTTGATTTGGTTTTAGCTAATTAAACTAAATATAAATCTAAACTACTTTGGTGATAACTATATGATAAACGAACGTATTTACTTAATCATGCACTACTCCTCAGATTGCTTCTCCTAATCATGTTGCTTTGTCACTCTTGTGATGACCTGTGTAAGTATTTCCTAAGTCATGAACGAATTACACGAACCCGCCATCTACGTAATATTCCATTAAGCCAACGCACAAGTAAGGTAGTATGAAGCCTATTACAAGGCCCCTAAGAGTATATTAAATGAATTTAAAATATCTTAAGATGGATCAACCATATTAGGGGTAAGGTAGTATGAAGAGTGTTACCGATGGTATCCTTTCTACACACTCGCGTTTCTCTAGACATCTAAGCCAATTTAATATCTTATGGCTAGTTTTCTAAAGCCTAATGCCCACATCCATCACAAAAAGCAACATTAAAAGGATCTACAATCTAAGTTTCATGCAATCATAAGTAAATATTAATGGATCTAGCCTAGCATGTTATAAGAAAGTAAAGAACAATATTTAATCCAACAACACATAGACATATTGAAAGATTAAAGGGATAGATGAACTTTAATTGATTAAAACATGGATTAAAGGTAGTTACAATAGGTTTTGAGGCCATAAAAATGGCCTGCTAAACTGGAATCTTAAAGTTAGGGTTCGTCTATAAAAGTTACACACTAAAAACCTTAAAATATGTTCTATATATATAGGAAAAGTGGCGCGACGGCATCATGTTATGTCTCTGACGCCGTCGCCACGTCGAATATTCTATAGTCTTTTTAAGTCGGCTACGCTCTGACGCCGTCTTCAAATCTCTGACGTTGTCACTTTAAATATCCTGACGCCGTCACCACGCTCTGTTTGCACAATTTCTTCAAGGGATTTGGTATAGAGTCATAGTCTTGTCCATTTCTTCTCCAAATGAGCCCAAGTCATGTGTATTTTCTCCAAATGCCATCCAAGTGCTAAAAACATGAAAACAAACGATTAAGCACATAATCTGGGCATATTTTCATGATTCAATGGGTTAAATGATCTCGAAAAAGTGTATAAAATGACACCTCATCAAATACCCTTATACTTGGGATTTGCTTGTCCTCAAGCAAATGGGCTTTTCTACCTAGACAATGGCAATATCGAGGGCATTTAACCTACTCTTTAAAAGTAGTTTACAACATAATCTTCTAGACCTCGTAATTAAAAGCATGAAAAATATACACTAGCACCTCACATAAGTGTTTGGAGGTGTATAATAAATTATAACAATATGAGGAAACAGAAAATGAACACTCATTACGTGTCATAGCATATAAATTATCATAGGCTTAGTAAAGGATCAAACCTCCACCGCTAGGCGTAAGTACTAGAAATTACTATCAAAGAGGACTTTTAAAGGGTTGTGATGTGTAGGGTGTAGGTTAACAACAGCAGCAACGGGATGGTGGAGACACGGGCAGTGATAAGTTAATTAACTTTGATGACATTAGAGTTCCTGCGAGTTTAAACACATCTAAACAACGCAACGAAATTCATAGGAAAGTAATAGTGCAAATCTCTTAGGGATACGGTCTAAGTCTACTTAGGTTTCACTAGGCACTGTAGGAAAATATCTCCTTAAGCATCAACATTATCTTTGACGACATTAGAGTTCTCGCGAGTTTTTACCTTCCAAATCAGGTTCACATGGTTCAACTTTGGACAATTACTCTTGTAATGTCCTGTCTTTCCATACCCATAATAGGTACTTCAGGTTTCTAATTTGCTACTACGGCCTCTAAGTCGTTATCAAAACGGGTGTCCTACAATCTCTAGTCATATGGCCAACTCTCTTGTAGTTGTTGCACTTCGTAGGGAATGGCCTAGGGTGGTGCAACGTACACTTGTTGCAGAAAGGTAACTTTCTTACATATCCATTTTTGTTATTTGGCAATGTAATCTCTCACGACCTTTTGTCCTTTATTTTGTTGTTAGCACTTCTTGCCACCTTGGCTTCCTAACGTACGACCTGAACCGTTGAGTCATGAGCCATGCAGATTTTTTCCTCATAGACAGCAATAGCTTCAATAGCATTAGCAATTCGTTGGGTTACAATACGCTCGATCCTCGCGGAACTCATTCCTTATCTCGTTGTCGGTATTTTCTTTAAAATCGAATGGAGTAAAGAAAAATAAAATAAGTCAAATTTCAAAAGTCGTGATTCCAAAATGAATGTTACAAGGTGAAGGGTTAAAGTCGTGTGCGAATTATTCGGTATGTTTCTAGAAATTACGAGGAGTAAGAAAGATTGAGACGTTACGAGATGACGTAGGTGTTTCGACAGTATTGGGCGAGTGTTCAAACTCGTATTCGGGTTTGGATAGTAAGATATGATAGGTCTTGAATTTAGGATCAATAAGCAATAGAGTGTGTGTTTAGGTGTTGTGTGTGTGTTTATTCTAGAGAGAGAAAGATATAAAGTAGAGAGAGAAATAGGGAAGGGGAGGATTAGAGAAAAGATAAGAATGAGATTAGAAGACCCTTAGGAGATACACCTAGAAGACACCCCTCACAAATGAGATGGTGGTGAGGTATTTATACCCAATTACAAGGAAGAGCAAGGAGCTCTTATTTCTTAGCTTTTAGCTATTTGTTGAGTCTCGTGACTTTATTTAAGTCACGAGCCTATCACCTAACCTATTACACAATATTATTTCTCTATTTATTACAAGACTTTTTCTCAATAAGATCGTTACTTTTATCATTCCTAACAATCTTCCCCCAAGGGACGATCATTGAGATCTCTCTTTGATTGCATTAATGATCATCATTTTCTTATTCGTAACAATCTCCCCCTAAAGGATGATCATTGAGATCTCTCTTGTGACTTTGATCTTTGAACTTTAATGCTTGTTTGTCTTGAGTCTTGTTGTGTAATAGTGGTCTTGTTCCAATCATGCTCTAGAGATCTTGATCTTGATCTTTCCATTTTCCTTTTTGACTTTGCCTTTGAGATCTTTTCATATCATCATTCTTTACCGTGAATCCATCTTGATTTGTCTTTTAAAGCTTCTAACCAACATACTCATACTTTCTTGATAGCTTACAATCTTCCTTATGTAGAACTTTTGTTTTGATCGAAAACTTGATGATTTGAGGAAGTTCTTTAATTTATTAGAGTTGCGGAAGTGTATCTTTAAACTTTATGTATGAGATATGAAGGAATGCATATGACGGTGTTCTTGCTTCTGAAAGGTAGAGATGTTGTTGTACATAAAATGTTCTTCCCCCAAATAAACAACCATTCGTATACACATATTTCACATTTCTTCCCCCTAAATGTTGCACTCTATCGAAATATCCAG
>BQNB010021376.1:15647-57111 GCA_026074375.1 Tanacetum coccineum | reverse complement strand
GGGTACCACTAGGACCTACACTCCAGGAGCAAGTGGAAGCAATTCTGGGAAACAAAGGACTGTTATTTGTTACAACTGCAAAGGGGAGGGACACATGTCCAACAATGCACTAAACCTAAAAGGAAATGAGATGATTCGTGGTTTAAGGATAAAGTGTTCCTGGTATAAGCTCAAGTAAATGATCAAATTCTACATGAAGAAGAGCTAGCATTTTTGGCAGATCCAGGAATTGCAGAAGGTCAAGCCATACAGACAGTCATTACCCACAATGCCGCTTATCAAGCTGATGATTTGGATGTATATGACTCTGATTGTGTTGAGCTCAATACTACCAAAGTTTCTCTCATGGCGAATTTGTCTCATTATGGTTCAAATGTTCTCGCTGAGGTACACAATCCTGATAATATGGATAACAATATGATAAATCAAGATGTGCAAGCGAGTCTGTCTTCTAAACAATCAAATGTTGTGAATCATTCAAAAACTAAAATAACCAGTGATAGCAATATCATTCCTTATTCTTAGTATGTGCATGAAACACAACAGGCAGCTGTTCAAAATTCTAACTCCTCTGCACAACAAGATGCACTAATATTATCTATGATTGAACAACTGAAAACCCAAGTAATTAATTGCATCTAGATTAATCTGGACAATAAAAGTGTCAATGACACTTTAACTACTGAGCTTGAAAGATATAAAGAACAAGTTAATGTTTTGAAAGAAGGATAAAATATTGATTTAAAGAGGCGAGATAACGTTTTAGATTCATGTAAACAGTCTGTCGAGATTGATCGTCTTAAACAAACTATTTCTAAACATCTAGAAGAAAAAAATCTTTAATGCAAACAGTTACTCTTCTCAAAAATGATTGACGCACTGTCATTATATGGTATATTTAAGATGATTCAAGTTTTAAATTTATATTTTGCCGACTCAACCAAAAACAACACTTTAACGGGCAGTGTACCTGATCGGTAGTAGTTTTGTGGTAAGTAGGGTGTCAAACACTTAGAGCAAGGTTAAATCTATCAGTTTAATTAATATCTAGGTTATCTAATATATGTTAATTCTAATCTAAACCTATGTTAAACCTATGTCACTCTAAATCCTAATTCTAACGGGAAAAGGGGGTTTTCAGCCTGAGATACTAGCACGGTTTGGTTAGTGACTACAATCAATTCAAGGAACTGTTACCCACACAAGCTAATTAACAAAAGATGAAAGAGCAGTCGAACCTTATATAAGAAAACTGCATTAACCATTATTAATCCGATTAGAACGTTGGTTTGTTTGTTAAGTGCAATGATTTTTTCTCTCGAGATGGCATATCATTCTTAGACTTAGGCGTTACATTATCCTAAGACCTAGACACATTAATTCTGTCATAATTAATGTTGGGATCTCAGATTTGATGATTACAAAACTACATATGCATAAATGAAGAAAAATGAAACAACAAGGACTTAATGTGATAAATTAAGTTAGTTTCCTATGTAAGCTAGGTTTTCTTGTAAACCCTCTATATAAAGGGTATTAGAAGCGTCTGTTTTAATAATCCATCATAGTTAGATCTCTCCAATGAGAGTCTAGACACGCCAAAGAAAGCATGTGTGTATTAGTTAGTTTATTAGATAGTTAGTGTAGCCTCAAGGATTATGGATCCTTGTTACAGTTTGTAACCATTTATTCTAATCAAATTAATGGAGGCCTAAATGTTTAGTAGTAAAACCTTGTTTAACAACATTACTGTTCTTTATAATTTCCGTTGTGCTTATTAATGTTGTTTGTAAAACTAATCCTAGATGGGCAAAACGATCTCCACAATTGGTATCAGAGTGGGTTTCTCTTGATATCTAGGGTTTACAAGGTTTTTGTCGTGTCTATTTTATGTTTTTGTTGAAAAAGAAGCAGGATCTGATGGTACGAATGAAAAAACAAACGTCTAGGGTTTCCAAAAACCCTAACTCAATGTCCTGATAACATTAGGGTTTCATTATTCTTCAAATATTGGCTGCTGCGTGTTGGTAACAACTCTGATGTACATGATCTACTGCTTTTTAAAGGTCTGCTGATGATTCCTTACTCATTCATTCAGGTTTCATGATTCTTTGTTTACCCTAATCACTGCCTAAAGTTTGATGCATAAAGTTGGTTCAGAACCCTTGACGAGTATGCTATGTATAAGATATTAATGCTACTGTTGTGTAGGTTTATGAAAGAAACAATATTAAAAACCTTAATTCCATTATTAAGGTTCTGATGATATGGATCACGTATTGTTTCTGGTAGCATTGGTAGCATAGTGATAACAACCGATTAACAGGAATTCAAGGATTTTTATTGATCGTTGTTGTTAGGCAGCAAAGATTTCATGTTAACAGGTTGCGAAGGTATTCTTATGTGTTTTAGCAGATTAGGAAATGAGATTTGCAGGTTATTGGGTTCACTAAAGAAAGAATGATAGAAAAAGAATGATGATTAGAATGGATCTGTTAGTCATGGTCAAGCTGGTATTGAATATGGATGAATGATTTTTGGCAGTATACTTGTATGGATGCTGATTTTGTGGGCAGTTAAGTACTTGGCATGTATAATGGAATCTGATATATTATGGGATCCTAATTTCTAGGGATTGATTTTTGGTTCCTATAATTATTTCCTAGTTTATTGGGAAGTTTATTTTGGCCGTGGATATTTGTATGTTTCTGGTGTGATCATGGTTATGGTGTTTAATTAGTGCTGCCCATACAAAAGATTAGTGTTGCTCCTGTATGATTATTAGTACTTCTTGGATCTCTTTAGTACTGCTCGAACATGAGTTAGTACTGTTGCATTCGTATTAGTACTGCTGCCAATAATGAGTTAATACTGCTTGCCTAAGGTTTGTACTGCCAGGATTAGTGACACTTCAGCGACGACTCAGTAACAGATAAAGTGTCACTAATAGCATGGGAGGAAGGAGACATCAGCATTGTGACAGATTAGCAATAGTTCAGCAACAGATCAGTGACAGTTTAGTGACAGCTTTATGACAGAGAAAGCGTTGCTAATTGGTTTAGATGTTAATACTGCTGGGTTAAATGGTTAATGCTGCTAGCTTTGTCCGATGTTGGACAATAGACGCGTTTGGATCTCGGATGGAACTGTTTTTCACAACAGTTTATTATTATTGATTTTATGGCTCGTTTTTGGAGATTTATTGAAGATGTGATTACGAAGACAGTTGATTATCACTTATTTGATGTTGTAGTTGAGTTTCACAGATGCGTGTTCTTATCATATCTTAAAGTCGTGTTTATAGCAGGACATTGACTTTAAAGATAACTTGTTCGTGCTTATATTCTCGTCAACTTCCATGGGAGACGAGAATCCGTACTTTTAGAGAGTACTCCAAACCTAGCCACGAGGGCTACAGGAATACTGTTGAGCTCCCCGTAGGGAACAACGGGGTACCTTTTCGATCTGACACCATCCGGTTGGTGCAAAACGGATGTTCATTCCACGGACTTCGGTCCGAGGATCCAAATCAACACCTCAAGGATTTTCTAAAACTTGTGGACTCACTTGACCTTGACGGTGCAAATAGGGAAAGAACGCGCCTGTGTTTATTTCAATTTTCCCTTCGCGATCAAGCTAGCAATTGGCTTTAACGTCTTCCAGCAGGATCCATCACCACATGGGAGGATCTTACTACTCGTTTCTTTGCTCAATTCTTTCTCCGGAAGGACCGCAAAACTCCGCAACGATATCTTGATGTTTCAACAACATCATGGAGAATCTTTATCTGAAGCATGGACTCATTTCAAGGACTTATTACAAAAAGTACCTCATCATGGCATCGACCTTTAGCTCCAAGTCTAAATTTTTTATGACCATGTCAATCCCATCACAATATGAACCATTGACCAATCGGCTGGTGGTAAGCTTCGTGACCTAAACGCCAAAGAATCCTGGGCATTATTAGAGGACCTCGCCCTCTATGACAACGAAAGTTGGAACGACCCAAGGGATTTCGCTAAGCCGGGTCAAGGCAATCGCATTGCCTTAAGATGTCTCATACATCCCGACGCGCCGTCTATAGAGCTGAAAATCAATTTCCAACGCTTGATGGAAGCTCATCTTGCTTCGACACAACCTACCCAAGTGAACAAAGTCACTACCTCATGTGAGATCTGCAATGGTCCCCACGACACTCAGTATTGCATGGAAGATCCCGAACAAGCCTTCATTGAATATGCATCCTCACGTACCGAAGGAAATATAAAAGATAAAGAAAAAAAAAAAAATCGGGAGATAAGTGGTATACTTTCAAGCCCGACCAAAACAACTTTGGTGACACCTATAATCCGTCATGGAAAAGTCACCCAAACCTTAGGTGGAGACAACCCCAAAATTCCCAAAATAAATTTTCAAACCCACCTAACGCGTCCACCCAAAGGTTTAATCTTAACTATTTCTCAACAACCCGGTCCTCAAGTCTTTAACAGTCAATCAAACTAAAGGATTGGTATCCACTTATGGCATCTCAAGAGCACTAGACTGTCCAAGTTTGAAGCTAATTTCAACAACAGCAAAGTGAGATGACCAACAAAATTAACACAGTGTTGAAGGCCATCACTGATCGAATAGCAAGAGCACTACCTAGCGATACGGTTAAGAACCTGAAACTGAGTACTTATCTAGTTTTGTCTGCTCTTTCTTACCCAACAATGGACCCGCAATGCTCAACCCATGTCCATGGTTCGATCAATGCCGTCACGATCCATCCCAAGCAACAAAGCGACTCCCATGATGACAAAACTAAAGAGAATGAAGAAGAAGAGAAGGTCAGCCTGGAAAATATCGATGTCAACCCTTCCACGCCACCCAATCCATCAGTTTCATTTATCACTAAAAAAGTCCTCAAACTCAATTCATTCTTCGAATCGCTCGGGTTGGTTCCCCAATCATCAATCACCAAACTTTTTTGCACCAAAGGGGTTGATGGCGACGTAATGTTTATTGAAATAGTTAAGAAGTACGATGATTCCCATGAGGAGAAACCCGAAGTAGGAGAACATGATGTGGAATATTTTGACATATTCCCGACTAGGAGTGAACTCGCATATCACAAGTACCTCATGTGTGGCCAAATCCCTTCGATATTTCTAAGGAACCCCATCATCACAGAAGGGTGCCCATCAAACCTCAAGATATCATGCAACATTGGGCATGTGCATATGGAAAAAGCTTACATTGACTCTAACTCCCCTCTAAATATCATGACTCGGATGATGTATAATTGGATCATGAGAAAAAAAATTGACCCTATCGAAAACTCGAATAGAGGAGTTAGCAATTTCACAGGACGGATCAATGGAATGCATGTCTTCATAAGAAACTTCACCTATATCTTAGAATTCATGATTGTTGAGGATATTAGTTCAATTATAGACCCTAGGTTGTCACAAGTAGTACTAGGGAAACCTTTTGTGGAAATATCCAACATGACTCACGACCCACCCGAAGGTGTTGTAAGATTCATTAACGGGACCGATGAAGTTGCCTATAAGATGCCCCATAAGATAGAACAGTACAACTCACTGTCGGACTTAGAAAAAGAGCACACAAAATTAGTCTACCTTAGGAACGAAGAAGACAAAAGGAGAGGAGTAGAGTATGTAATGAGAAAAATATTAGGATTTTATAAGGAATGATTAGAGCTTGGACCCGAATATGTGACTGGAATGGACGATGAAGAAGTCACGTAAGGACGTGCGACTTCGAGTCTAGCTACAAGACTCGTAAATAAAGAAAAGTGCTTTTTGGGAGGCAACCCAATATTTATTTTATCGCATATTAGGAGTGTCTTGTGTTTTAACTCTTTATTGTTTGTTTTATTATGATTGAATTACTTTGTGACCATGTTATGTTTGTTTGTAACTTCGTCTTATTTGCAATCAAAAGTATTTTGCAACAAAATAAGTGTAGGAGAAATATCTGGTTTTTAAGAACCAAATTCAAACATATAAAGTAAATTGTTTAGATTAATTCACGTTAGTTTTGAGTCCTATGATGGTTATGATTAATTCTAGGTTTTTATGCAGTACTTTTTTTAGATTTGACTTATAAAATTGCGTGTAGGAAATTTCTCATTAAAAACAAAGAAGAAATTTTCACAGACGCTAGAGACGGCGTCAGGATTATTCCTGACGGCGTCGCGCCTCCAGCTATGTGAAAATTCGAAAATTTCAAGTATTTCTGAAAAATAAATGTTGCAATATTTAAAATTTGTAATTATTTTGTAAACCTGCATAAACCTACAATTATATCATTACTCTCATCCTATCTTTACTGCTTTCATAGAGTCGAAACCCTAAATTCATGTTGTATATTTATCTATCCCGCCGATTTTATGCTTGGTGTAGTTTTGTCTTTGTCTATGATTACAGGTTATATTAGACGAGAAGAAGCTTGGAAGTTCTTAGAAAGTTTTATTTGATGACTCTTAGAGGACGATTTAACCAGTTATCGCATGTTTCTTCTCTATTATTGAGTAAACTAGGGGAGTACTAGTTTCTTTTACTTGTTTTCTTTTCCCTTTATTTGTTTTTACGGGTACTTTTATAGAACATTGGGGACAATGTTCAACTTAAGTGTAGGGGGAAAATAAGCCTTAGAAACTATTCTTTCATTTTCCATTTGCTTTGTCCTTAAAATGATGGGTAATATATCGAAACATAGCATAAAAAGGGTAATTTTGACCAAAATTTAAATTTTTTTACGACACATACCGACAAAAACTGAGTATTAATAGCGTCTCATGGATAGTAATTTATATGACTAGGCATCAAAAAACCCCTCCAGAAATTCCACCTAAAAATGTGAAGTTCGCCTTTAGATCTATAGGAATTCGGGTATCCATTATATGATACCCAAGATGATCTAACCTTTGGAAATTTCGAATTTAGTGTTCTAATTCAGACATATGTGTTCTAATCCGTTGTGTTTACGTATTGTGGACGTATGATCTTAGGTCACCTTTTTCTGGAACAATGAGATCGGTTGTGAAAGCATATGATATACCGGTTAGATATTAATTTCTAGAACTTGTTTTTTGTGATGCAACCCGAGACTGCATATTGGTATATTAGGAATTTGCTTGATAAGAGGCATTAGGGATTAACCCATGTTTAAATCTAGAATTGTTATGATGGTCACGACAATCATATAACTAACTCACACCCTCGTGCCATGCACTCATTTTTTAGTGCAGGATAACCCCTCGTACAACCCTGCCAAGCATTATCCATTTTTTCACGGTTCTCTCAAAATTTTCTGGTTAAGCCAGACTATTAATGAAGAGCATTTTCACCCTTAAACAATCGTTACACCTAAATTGCCTTAGCCTACCTTGTATGTACTCACCTTTAGTACGTTATTGTTTTAACCCAAGTTAATTATCGAGTGCACGATTTCTAAGTCCTTATCCTTGTAAATATTGTTTTGGGACGATTAGGATTCATGGTAGTATTCATCTTTTGAAGAATTGGGGAAGAAGTAATTTATTACCCCCAATAGAGCTCAATAAGCTCCACTGTTATGTTATCCACCCAAATCGGTTCATAGAATATTTTTCTTGTAAATTATGTAAAAATACAAGTGTCGGGTTCATCTATAAGCCCAAGTAATGTATTAATTCAATTCAAAAAAAGAGGAGGATGTGGGAGAGAAAAATAGAAAAGAAAAAGAAAAGATTGAGTAGAGTTTGAGTAAGAGTTTTCATATCTTCATCCGAATCTTGGCTTAGCAACCATACCAGCGTGTATTCGTATAAATAATTAGCTAACCCTTCCACTCCAAATTCACCCAAAGTCACCCAAATGTATCCCTATCCGTTTCTGTTTCTATTATATGTTATCTTACACCTACATCCCACAACCCTTTAAGACCTCTTAGATAGTAATGAGATAATACTTGCGCCCTTAGCGGTGGAGTGTTTTGATCTCGATTTACCAAGCTATGGTAATTAAAATGGCTATGACAGGTAATGAATGTTGATTTTCTATTTCCATTAGTTTATCTATTTATTAAAAACCCGAGATAAAAGTAGAAAAATGCCCAAACACTTATGTGAGGTGCTAGTATATACTTTCAGTGCTTTTAATTATGAGGTCTAGAAGGTTGTGTTATAAAATACTTTGAAGAGTAGGTTAAATGACCCTCATACTGCTATTGTCTAGGTAGAAAAAGCCATTTGCTTGAGGACAAGCAAATCCCAAGTGTAGGGGTATTTGTAAAATATCTTAACACATGTATGGAATGATTCACTTAGAGTTTTAGAGAGAGAAAGATGGTTGGATGAACACTTAGAGAGAGAAAGAAGTAAATATTTTAACTAGTTTGACATTCGTCACAAACTTACTCCATTCAGGTGGAAGACTGTTAATGACTTGGTAATAACTTGAATTGTGCTACCATTTTTCATCTTGTAGATATTCATATCATTGATCAGCTGAGTAAATCTCAAGTAATACATATGAAGTGATTCCCCCTTGATGTGAGTAAACTTATCAAAAGCATTATACAGCTTACACTCTCTTTCCTGCTTTGTTAAAGAAGTACATTGCATCAGTAATTGAACTCTCTCCCATAAATCTTTAGCAACTCTATCATGATTTACAAGTGAATAGATATCAGCAGGAAGACCTTGAAGAATGATATTGGTAGCTTTAATATCACAATCAGCTTGAATTTTCTCAGCAGCAGATAATTCAGCATATTTCTTTGTTCTGATCACACTGTTCTCTTCAACCGTAGGCCAAATAAGAGGACCATGTTCAACTGATTCAAGTATCATTCTTCTGTGCTCTCTATTTTGCATGTATAATTCCATTCGACTTTTCCAAGAATCATACAGGTCTTTGTCCAACATAGGTGATATTGTCATCACCGGAGAGTGGTCAGTACTCGGCAAGAGTATTCCCTTTTATAGAAGTGAAATAATTGAATCCATTTCAATGTGATAAGATTAAAATGATCGAACAGTGATTGGAGGTTGTTGTGTTAAAGTGAGGTTTGATTAATGAAGTTGAGTCTTTCGGAATACACGGGATTTTACAGTTCTTGATAAAACTGGGAAATCAAGTTTTCACGAGATTTTACAAATCAAAGAACAACCATATAATTCACCTAATAAACGTGTATAGTTCTTCCTTGAAAAACGTATAAATCGCCCTTGCAAATATACACGTATAAATCGCCTTCACAAAAGGAATGTATAAATCCCCTTTACAAAAATGGATGTATAAATCGCCTTTGTTAAAACAGAGTGTATAAATCTCCTTTGGCAAACTCGATAAATTTCCTTACAATTTGCTATCGTATAGATCGCCGAACACTCGTAAAAAATCGCTGACCAATTTGCTACGTATAAATCGCCTGAACAACTCGTATAAATCGCCTGACCAATTTGCTACGTATAAATAGCCTGAACAACTCGTATAAATTGACTAACCAATTTGCTAAGTATAAATCGCCTGAACAACTCGTATAAATCGCCTGACCAATTTGCTACGTATAAATCGCCTGACTAAATGTATAAATCGCCTGAAGAACTTCAAAACTCAAAAATCAAAAATCTTAAAAAGACACACTTTTTAACGTTTTTACCCAATTTTACTTGACTCTTACTATCTAAGACAATAATAACCTTAAAAACACAAACTTTAACGTTTTGATACAAAAAATGAAATCAGATTCTTGGTAAAACCCTCTTTTTAACCAAAAAGACTCAAAAATATGATATTTTTTTTATGGTTTTTGAAAGATTTTCTTGTACTTCTAGTCTAAACTAAGATAAATAAGAAAGAAAGTTTAAAGCTTTATGGTTTTTAAACCCTTAAAAAGGTGAAAACTTTTTTGATGATTCGAACCAAAACACACGACTAAAACGAGTAGAACAACGCACACAAAACCTTCACAAACACCCCATGGCTCCTGATACCAATTGTAGAATATCTTAACACAAGTATGGAATGATTCACTTAGAGTTTTAGAGTGAGAAAGATGGTTGGATGAACACTTAGAGAGAGAAAGAAAAATGATAATATTAGCTTAAGTAAAATATGACAAATGAACAACCAACACCCTCTCCATGTGTGAAGAGGGTTTATATATGCCTAGCATAACCGGCCATGGGCTTGTGTTATAGGCTTACTATGTATCTTTGGCTCGGTTAGCTTCCTAACTATTACATAAAATTGTCTAACTATTACAAAGGCTCGTGAGATCGATAATGATCATCACTTCACTAAAAACTGAATTCCTAACACTCTCCCTAAGGGACGATCATTGAGATCTCATAAATGATCAACACTTTCTGCATTTCTAACAATCTCCCCCTAAGGGGTGATCAAATAGATTCTCTCTTTGACCTGTGATCATTAATCGTTGAAGCTTCTCTCATGATCTTGAGTCCTTTTGTGTATATTTTATCTTTGTCTTGCTTCTTTGCGTAGTGATCATTGACTTTAGGCTTGAGCTTGTTCCTTTATCTTGACTTTTATGTGAATATGTGATCTTAAGCACCTTGAGATCATCAACCAAGCATAATCTCGTTTTGCTATCTTGTAAACTTTGCAATCTTGTGAACTTGTGACTTTTAGACCGACATGCTCATACCTTTCTTGATTTGATAGCTTGAAAGCTTTAATGATGCATCTTTCTTGAAGTTCTTTAACTTTAACACTTCGTCACTTCGAGAAAGACATTCAGTATCAGAGTGACGGAAACTTCTTTGAAATTCTTTGGACTTTAATACTTCGTCACTACAAGAAAGACGTACAGTATCAGAGTAGCGGAAGTCTTGAAACATGTACTTAAGCTTTCATGATGTCTTTATATTTTGCCGGTAGGGTATGAGCATGTGGCAATGAATCTTGTAAGTCATCTGGAATCAGGTATCTCCATCACCATCTTTAAATATTCTTGAAATAAAACAGTTAGCAATAAAGCAGGGGGACGAATATGGCTTTGTCATTCGCCCGTGTTTGGTTGGAGTAACCTTCAAATCCGTGAGGATTGACCTGTGATCAGATAGATTCAATTTAAGAAGAATCTTCCTTGACAGGGATTTCTCTAAAGTATTAAATCTTTCTAACACATATGTATTAGATTCAAATCGTACTTGCTGTCTCATTATCGGAGACATTCTCAAAGCAGACAGCAATTATATGAGTGAACCAGCGTTTACTATCTCACCGATGAAATAAAAAATTGATTGAAAATCAATCGACAAGTCGACTTGCTAAAGTGGTTTTGTGAGCATACCGGAAGAGCCTAATCATTTCAAAAATTCATCAGCAATCATCAATTCATAACCTGGAAACCAAGTTTGATCTTATAGAATCGTCACCATCATTTTCTTTCCAGTTGTCACAATTTTGATTCATATAGAATCGAACAAGTCCACCTACATAATAGCTATGTTTGATGTTTTAGCTCAAGCAGGATTTCCATCTCCATAGTAAATGAAATCACTCGAGATGTTTCTGGCAAAATCTCAAGATAATGCGTAGGACACATAATATGTTACCTTGTTATTCACATTTTGACCTAGCGCATTAGACATTTGAGCATACAGATGTCTCCAATGACAGTACATGGAGATAGATGGATTATCTCTCCACGAGCAACAGACAGATCGATCTAGTAATGAGTGCATCTGATTGATCACAAAATTTAGTGAGACGCGATGGCTGATGATTAGCGAGAGCTGTGCACACCTGTTATCATCTTATCACTATTTAAGACGTATACGGAAATTTCATCAGAGGCAGTGGGGGATATAATAATGTAATTAGCTGTATGTAGCGCTACACAGTGCTGAACAAATGCGCAACAACGAGAGATGTTCTGTTGCTATTCGAATCCTATGAGTGGTGACTAGGTTATCTCGTCTTATTCTATCTGACATGCTTACACACAATATCGATCATGAAACTCAATAGAGAGTGAGAATAGTAAGGATAACAAGTATATCAATTTCTTCAAATGATATTAAAAATAGAGTGAAAATAAGATTTAGTTTACAAGACCATTAATCTCTCTCAACAAGATAAAAAAAAAGGGGGGGGGGGGGGGGGGGGGGGGGGGGGGGGGGGGGGGGGGGGGGGGGGGGGGGGGGGATAAAAAAAATAATATATATAAATTATTTATAAAAATGGGGTTAATCAACAACGGGAGGAAGGAGGAAAAGAGAGAGATTAATGGCTGTATAACTAACTCTTCCATTTTCCCTCTATTTTAATATCATTTGAAATTTGAATACTTGTTATCCTCTACTATTCTCTCTATGCTTTCATGATCGATATGTTTGATTCAAGATAAAACGAAGACCTATCACCACTCAAGGTCTCTCAACAGACTCTTGTTTCATTTCTCACGGAGATTACACGTATTTCTATCGACTTTCTCATTCCGAGTTAGTTGATATTGAAAAGGTGGCAGTCTGATCCAGCCTTCGATCACTAAAAACAAAGTGCACTATTGAGTCTAGAGCCAAAAGAGATCATCTATAAATCTCATTAGGACACTTATCAAATCATGCTTGCTAGGTCACACAATGTGAATAACAAGGTAACATATTAAAGAGTCCTACGCATTATCCTTGTGATTTTGCCAGAACATCTGAGTGATTTCATTCACTATGAAGATGGAAATCCTGCTTGAGCTAACATCAAACAAGCTTATGGTAGGTGACTTGTACGATTCTATATGAATCAAACTTGTGACAACTGGAAAGAAATGATGGTGCGATTCTATAAGAATCAAACTTGTTCCAGGTTATGAATTGATGATTGCTGATGAATTTTTGAAATGATTAGCACTCTCGATATGTCACAAAACCACTTTAGCAAGTGACTTGTCGATTGATTTTCAAATCAATTTTTTATTTCAATCGGTGAGATAGTAACTCGCTGGTTCACTCATATCGTGCTGTCTGCTTTGAGATGTTCCGATAATGAGAACATGCTGAGTACGATGAATCTAATACATATGTGTTAGAAAGATTCAATACTACAGCTAGAAATCCTGTCAAGAAGATTCTTCTTAAATTGAATCTATCTGATCACAGGTCAATCTTCATGGATTTGAAGGTTACTCCAACTAAATATGGGCGAATGACAAAGCCATATTCGTCCCCCTGCTTTATTGCTAACTGTTTTATTTCAGGAATATTTAAAGATGGTGATGGAGGTACCTGATTCCAGCTGACTCACAAGATTCATTGCCACATGCTCATACCCTACCGGCAAATATAAAGACATCATGAAAGCTCAAGTACATGTTTCAAGACTTCCGCTACTCTGATACTGTACGTCTTTCTTGAAGTGACGAAGTATTAAAGTTAAAGAATTTCAAAGAAGTTTCCGTCACTCTGAATACCGAACGTCTTTCTCGAAGTGACGAAGTGTTAAAGTTAAAGAACTTCAAGAAAGATGCATCATTAAAGCTTTCAAGCTATCAAATCAAGAAAGGTATGAGCATGTCGGGGTCTAAAAGTCACAAGTTCACAAGATTGCAAAGTTTACAAGATAGCAAAACGAAGTTTGGCTTGGTTGATGGATCTCAAGGTCTTAAGATCACATAATTCACATAAAAGTCCAAGATAAAGGAAACAAGCTCAAGCCTAAAGTCAATGATCACTACGCAAAGAAGCAAGACAAAAGATAAACTATTACACAAAAAGGACTCAAGATCAAGAGAAGAAGCTTCAACGATTAATGATCAAGGTCACAAGGAGAGATCTTTATGATCACCCCTTAGGGGGAGATTGTTAGAAATGCAGAAAGTGTTGATCATTTATGAGATCTGAATGATCGTCCCTTAGGGGAGATTGTTAGGAATTCAGTTTTTAGTGAATGGATGATCATTATACGATCACACTAGCCCCTTTGTACAGTTAGACATTTTTATTACAGTTAGGAAGCAAACTCGAGTCAAAGATACAGTAGTAAGCCTATAACACAAGCCCAAGGCCGGTTATGCTAGGCATATATAAACCCTCTTCACACATGGAGAGGGTGTTGGTTGTTCATTTGTCATATTTTTACTTAAGCTAATATTATCATTTTTCTTTCTCTCTCTAAGTGTTCATCCAACCATCTTTCTCACTCTAAAACTCTAAGTGAATCATTCCATACTTGTGTTAAGATATTCTACAATTGGTATCAGAGCCATGGGGTGTTTGTGAAGGTTTTGTGTGCGTTGTTCTACTCGTTTTAGTCGTGAGTTTTGGTTCGAATCATCAAAAAAAAAAAAAAAGTTTCACTTTTAAGGGATTAAAACCATAAAACTTTAAAACTTTCTTTTCTTAATTATATTAGTTATTAGACTAGAAGTACAAGAAAATCTTTCAAAAACCATAAAAAAAATATCATATTTTTGAGTCTTTTTGGTTAAAAAGAGGGTTTTGTACCAAGAATCTTGATTTCAATTTTTTCGTATCAAAAACGTTAAAGTTTGTGTTTTTAAGGTTCTAATAGTCTTAGATAGGTAAGAAGTACAAGTAAAATTGGGTAAAAACGTTAAAAAGTGTGTCTTTTTAAGATTTTTGATTTTTGAGTTTCGAAGTTCTTCAAGCGATTTATACATTTAGTCAGGCGATTTATACGTAGCAAATTGGTCAGGCGATTTATACGAGTTGTTCAGGCGATTTATACTTAGCAAATTGGTTAGTCAATTTATAACGAGATGTTACAGGGCTATTTAACGTAGGCAAATTGGTCAGGCGATTTTTACGAGTTGTTCAGTCGCGATTTATACGTAGCAAATTGGTCAGGCGATTTATACGAGTTGTTCAGGCGATTTATACGTAGCAAATTGGTCAGGCAATTTATACGAGTTGCAAAGGCGATTTATACACTCTGTTTTAACAAAGGCGATTTATACATCCATTTTTGTAAAGGGGATTTATACATTCCTTTTGTGAAGGCGATTTATACGTGTATATTTGCAAGGGCAAGTTATACGTTTTTCAAGGGAGAACTATACACGTTTATTAGGTGAATTATATGGTTGTTCTTTGATTTGTAAAATCCTGTGAAAACTTAATTTCCTAGTTTTATCAAGAAATGTAAAATCCCGTGTATTCCGAAAGACTCAACTTCATTAATCAAACCTCACTTTAACACAACAACCTCCAATCACTGTACGATCATTTTATCTTATCACATTGAAATGGATTCAATTATTTCACTTCTATAAAAGAATACTCTTGCTGAGTACATGACACTCTCCGGTGCTGACAATCATCCACCTATGTTGGACAAAGACCTGTATGATTCTTAGAAAAGTCAAATGGAATTATACATGGAAAATAGATAGCACAGAAGAATGATACTTGAAGTCAGTTGAAGCATGGTCCTCTTATTTGGCCTAGCGGTGAAGGAACAGAGTGATCAACGAACAATGAAATTATGCTGAAATTTATCTCTGCTTGAGAAAATTCAAGCTGATTGTGATATTAAAGCTACCAATATCATTCTTCAAGGTCTTCCTGCTAATATCTATTCACTTGTAAATCATGATAGAGTTGCTAAAGATTTATGGGAGAGAGTTCAATTACTGATGCAAGGTACTTCTTTGACAAAGCAGGAAAGAGAGTGTAAGCTGTATAATGCTTTTGATAAGTTTACTCACATCAAGGGGGAATCACTTCATATGTATTACTTGAGATTTACTCAGCTGATCAATGATATGAATATCTACAAGATGAAAATGGAGCAATTTCAAGTTAATACCAAGTTCTTAAACAGTCTTCCACCTGAATGGAGTAAGTTTATGACGAATGTCAAACTAGTTAAAATATTTACTTCTTTCTCTCTCTAAGTGTTCATCCAACTATCTTTCTCTCTCTAAAACTCTAAGTGAATCATTCCATACATGTGTTAAGATATTTTACAAATACCCCTACACTTGGGATTTGCTTGTCCTCAAGCAAATGGGCTTTTCTACCTAGACAATAGCAGTATGAGGGTCATTTAACCTACTCTTCATTTATTTTAATAACACAACCTCTAGACCTCATAATTAAAAGCACTTAAATTTAATCTATGCACACCATCACATAATGTATTAGGGCGATTTTCTCTTTCTCTCGGTGTAATAATAAATTATAACATAATGGGAAAACAGAAAATTAACACTCATTACCTGTCATAGCATATTAATTACCATAGGCTTGATAAAGGATCAAACCTCCACCGCTAAGGCGCAAGTATTATTCATTACTATCTAAGAGGTCTTTAAAAGGATTGTGGGATGTAGGTGTAAGATAACATATAATAGAAACAGAAACGGATGGGATACATTTGGGTGACTTTGGGTGAATTTGGAGTGGAAGGGTTAGCTAATAATATACGTAATACACGTGGTTTGGTTGCTAACCCAAGATTCGGATGAAGATATGAAAACTCTACACAACTCTACATCAATCTCTTTCTTTTTCTTTTCTATTTTTCTCTTTTTTTTTGAATGAAATAATACATTACTTGGGGCTTATAGATGCACCCCTACACTTGAACTTTTACATAATTTACAAGCAAACTATTCTATGACCCGAATTGAGGTGGATCAACATAACATGGAGCTTATTGAGCTCTATCGGGGGTAATAAATTACTTCTTCCCCAATTCTTCAAAAGATGAATACTACCATGAGAAGTGTGAGACCAGGGGTAAAACAATATTTTACAAGATAAATGACTTAGAAATCGTGACACAGTCAGACTAATTAACTTTGGGGATAAAACAATACTACTAAAGGTGAGTACATACAAGGTATGCTAAGGCAATTTAGGTGTAACGATTAGTTTAAGGGTGAAAATGCTCTTCATTAGTAGTCTGGCTTAACCAGAAAATTTTGAGAACCGTGAAAAAGGATAGGCTTGGAGGGTTGTACTAGGGGTATCCTGCACTAAAAATGAGTGCATGGCAAGGGTGTGGGATAGTTATATGATCGGTGTGACCATCATAACAATTATAGGTTTAAAACATGGGTTAATCCTAATGCCTCTTATCAAGCAAATCCTAATACTCACTATGCAGTCTCGGGATGCATCACAAAAACAAGTTCTAGAAATTAATATACTACCGGTACACTCATATGATTTCAAACCGATCTCAATGTTCCAGAAAAGGTGACTAAGATCATACGTACACATCCGTAACAACAGAATAGACACATATGTCTGCATTTGAACCTTAACTCGAAATTTCCAAGGTAGAATCATCTGTGTTATCAATAATTGGGATACCTCAATTCTATAGACTAAAGCGAACCTCTAACATTTTTAGGGTGGAATTCGTGAGGGGTTTTTTGTGCTAGTCCATATAAATTCTCTTCTCATCAGGAACAGTTGATTCAGCATCTGATCCTAATAATTCACTCGATGCATCTATTCGTACTGTTACCATGTGTCTCATTGTTAAACAAAACATACGATTTACAAATAGTATGTTCTAAACCAACCTTTTTATGCATGTATCAACTATACCCATTCACATTTAAGACAAAGCAAATGGAAAAAAGAAAGAATACAGTTCTAAGGCTTATGTTTCCCCCCCTACACTTAATTAACACACACCCCAATTTCTATAAAGGGTACCACATAAAAACAAAATAAAGGGAAAAGAAAAAGTAAAAGAAACTAGTACTCCTCTAGTTTTACTCAATAATAGGGGGAAGATGAAACATGCGATTACGTTAAATGCTTCCTCAAGAGTCAATCAATAAAACTTTCTAAGAACTCAAGCTGTTGCTCTCGTCTAAATATAACCTGTAATCATATGACAAAGTTCTCTATCTCTTCGACCACAGCTATAAAATCGCAGATAGATAAATACACAACATAGAATTAGGGTTTCGACTCTATGAAAGCAGAGTAATAGATAGATGAGAGTATGATATAATTGTGTGGGGATGCAGTTTACAAATAATTACAAATTTTAAATATTGCACATTTTATTTTTCAGAAATACTTGAAAATTTTTGAATTTTCACATAGCTGGAGGCGCGACGCCATCAAGAATAATCCTGACGCAGTCTCTAGCGTCTGTGAAAATTCTTCTTTGTTTTTAATGAGAATTTCCTACACAACTCAAGTTTGATAAGATCAATCTAAAAAAAGTACTGCATAAAAACCTAGAATTAATCATAACCATCATAGGACTCAAAACTAACATGAATTAATCTAAACAATTTATTTTATATGTTTGAATTTGGTTCTTAAAAACCGGATATTTCCCCTACACTTATTTTGTTGCAAAATACCTTTGATTGCAAATAAGACGAAGTTACAAACAAACATAACATGATCACAAAGTAATTCAATCATAATAAAACAAACAATAAAGAGTTAAAACACAAGACACTCCTAATATGCGATAAAATAAATATTGGGTTGCCTCCCAAAAAGCGCTTTTCTTTATTTACGAGTCTTGTAGCTAGACTCGAAGTATCGCACCGACCTTGAGACGTGCTTCCTTCAACGTCCATGAACTTCCAGTCACATATTCGGGTCCAAGCTCTAATCATTCCTTATAAAATCCTAATATTTTTCTCATTACATACTCTACTCCTCTCCATTTGTCTTAACCTAGAGGTAGACAAAATTTTGTGTGTCTTTTTCTTCTAAGGTCCGACAGTTGAGAATTTATCTTTCTACTTATGGGGCATCTTATAGGCACTTCATCGGTCCCGTTAATGAATCTTACAACCACCTTTGGTGGGTCGTAAGTCGCATTGGTTGGATACTTCACACAAAAGGATTTCCCTAGTACACATGTGACAAGAGAGAACCTAGGGGTCAATAATTGAACTATAACCTCAACAATCATGATTTTCTAATATATAGATGAAGTTTCTTAAGAAGACATGCATTCCATAGATGAGGGGCCGTCCTTGAAATGCTAACTCCCTCTAATCGAGTTTTCGATAAGGGGGGGTTCAAATTTTTTTTCTCATGATCCCAATTATACATCATCCGAGTCATGATATTTCAGATGGGAGTTATGAGCATATGTAAGCTTTTTCCATACCGCACATGCCCAATGTTTGCATGATATCTTGGTTGGGGGAATGCAAGGATTGGGGGGGGGGGGGGGGTGGGGGGGGGGGGATGGTTGGGGCGGAAGGGATCATGAGGCATTATTCTACTATCGACATGGTATCTAGTCTTATGCGTTCTATTTATCATGATACAATCAATTCTAGCTACAGAGTGCGGTGAATACTAGATCAGATAAATATGGAGCGAATGAGAGCGTCTTACATGTTCATCTACTTCGGGGTTTCTCCTCATGGAATCATCGTACTTCTTCTCTCTCTATTCCAATAAACATTACGTCTACATAAGGCGCATATCAGATTTTCTGCGAATAAGCACGTTTGCCTAAGAGCTTCGCAGGACACAAGAGTGTAGGTGATAGCTGCTACCGGGTAGGGGGGGGGGTCCAGGACTACGTATCGAAACTCTTTGTGTGTGGCAATGTTTCAGAGCTGAGATTGATGATTGGGTGAGAAACCGAACCCGAGCGATTCGAAGAATGAATTGAGTTTGAGGACTTTTTTAGTGATAAATGAAACTGATGGATTGGGTGGCGTGGAAGGGTTGACATCGATATTTTCTAGGCTGACCTTCTCTTCTTCTTCATTCTCTTTAGTTTTGTCGTCATGGGAGTCGCTTTGTTGCTTGGGATGGATCATGAAGGCATTGATCGAACCATGGACCATGGGTTGAGCATTGCGGGTCCATTGTTGGGTAAGAACGAGCAGACAAAACTAGAGAAGTACTCAGTTTCAGGTTCTTAACCGTATCGCTAGGTAGTGCTCCTGCTATTCGATCGGATGATGGCCTTCAACACTGTGTCAATTTGTTGGTCATCTCATTCTGCTGTTGTTTGAAATCAGCTTTAAACTGGGACAGTCTAGTGTCTTGAGATGCCATGAAGTTAGATACCAATCCTTCTAGATATGATTGACTGTTAAAGCCTTGAGGACGGTTGTTGAAGGAATGGTTCAGGATTAAACCTTTGGGTTGGAACCGCGGTTAGGTGGGGTTTGAAAATTTATTTGGATTTTGGGTGTCTCCGACCTAAGGTTAGGGTGAATTTTCCATGACGGATTATAGGTTGTCACCAAAGTTGTTTTGGTCGGGCTTGAAAGTATACCACTTATCTCCCGATTCTTCGGTACGTGAGGATGCATATTCAATGAAGCTTGTTCAGGGACACTTCCATGCAAACAGTGACGTGTCGTTTAGGGACCCTTGGCAAATTTATTTTATTAAAAAAAACGATCTCACATGTAGGGTAGTGAGCTTAATCATCATTCTGGTAATGTAGTCGAAGCAAGATGAGCTTCCTCAAGCGTTGAGAATTGATTTCGAGCTCCATTAGACTGCAGCGATACCGTCATCGATTCTCGAGTCCATCTGTAATAGGCAGGTAGTGCAAAAAAAGCGTTTGCGCTTGACCGGCTTAAAGCGAAATCCTTGGTCGTTTCAACTTTCGTTGTCATAGAGGGGGGGGGGCGGGGGGGGGGGGGGGGGGGGAGGTCCTCTAATAAGTCGTGAGCTCTGCTCTGAAGACCCAGGATTCTTTGGCGTTTCTGTCACGAAGCTTACCACCGGCCGATTGGTCAATGGTTCATCTTGTGACGGGATTGACATGGTCATAAAAAATTTAGACTTGGAGCTAAAGGTCGATGCCATGATGAGGGACTTTTTGTAGTAAGTGCCATTGAAAGGAAAGTCCTGCTTGCAGTAAGTATACGATGATGCTAATCTCAGTTACTATTAAAGCATCTTCTCCATGATGTTGTGAAACAGTCAAGATTAACGTTGAGGAGTTTGCAGGTCCTTCGGAGAAAAGAATTGAGCGAAAGAAACGAGTTTAGTAAGATCCTCCCGATGTGGTGATGGATCTGCTGGAGAGAACGTAAAGCCAATTGCTAAGCTTGATCGCGAGGAGAAAATTGAATTAAACACAGCGCGTTCTTTCCTATTTGACAAGTTCCGCAAGGTCAAGTGATTCACAAGTTTTAGAACAATCCTGAGGTGTTTGATTTGGATCCTCCGGACCGAAGTCCAGTGGAATGAACACAAGGGAGGGGGGGCTGACGGGAGAACCGATGGTGTCAGATCTATAAAAAGGTTACCTACTTTTGACTTCCATACGGGAGCTTCACGTTATCCTGTAGGCCCTCGTGGCTAGGTTGGAGTAGCGATTCTCTAAAAAAGTACGGATTCCTCGATCTCCCATGGAAGTTGACTTGAAAATAGGCTACGAATAAACAGATAACACAAAGAAAATATAGACTACAACAAAGCTAATATACGGAATTAAAGTCTCACTTAAAAGGATTCGAGTGAGTAGAACTAAGTTAAACTATGATCAAAACCTAACTATTCCCTGGCAACGGCGCCAAAAACTTGATGTGCGGGGTGTGTGAGACTTCACACAAGAAGTTTTACAAACCCTAGGCAGTGGTTTTTTTCATTGCAGTGTACCTAATCGTTGCCAGAGTAGGTATAGGCAAGACTCAGGTTGTTATCATTCTCTGGGGAATAGGTTTGGGAATGCTTGATCAAACTGGTCTAACATAATTCAAGGGTTGAGAGAAATGATTTTTGTGTTTTTATATTTTAGAAAGAGAGTATAACATCTCACTGAATCGTTTGAGAGTGCTAGAGGATTTGTGTTTTTTAACTAATAACTAAACTAATTACTAATCTAACTAAGGTGATAACTTTATGATAATTAAATTGTATTTACTTAATCATGCATTACTAATCCAATTGCTTCTCCTAATCATGTTGCCTTGTGCACAGAGCATTGTGTATGATGTTTGTGTAACAATATCTATGTCAAGAACGGATTTACAAGAACTCCGCCGCCATTAATATTCTGTTCAGGTAATGCAACGTAAAGGTAGCATGAAGACTATTACAAGCCCCTAAGAGTGATATTAAATGCTGTGAGGTTTGTGATATAAAAGAGACTCAACCATATTAGGGGGCAAGGTAGTATGAAGACTGTTACCCGATGGTATCTGATGACATCAAATAACATATATTTTATAGCATCATTTATCCCACGATATTAACCCGTTTTGTATAGTTATTGCAAAGAATTGTTACTTAATATTGATATATTGCACAATTGCAGTAATTATGGACACATGGTGAAACATAGCAAATGCTGCGCAATTTCTAAAGAGGCTTTTTTAAAACATGAAGATCTTTTTTGTGATTACTACATACTGAAGACCCAATAGGCCGTACCCATCAAGAAGGATACGCGTATCTGTTCCTACACTTCATCCAAATACCACAAAAGATTAAAGAGCAATACGCCGTATCCAGAGGACTCAATACGCCGTATTCAAGATATAGAATCAATATAATATTCTGGGAAGATATCAAACGTGGTCCCTACACACTAACACACTCCCCAATACAACCATTATCTAACCCATTGGATACATTCGTATGAACGGAATTCCAGACATTATAAAGCAAAAAACTCAAAAATGAGTTTAACACAGCTAAATCATATTCTCAGGGGGGTGCCGGGGGGGGGGCGTTACCTGAAAAGTCAATTTTAGAGGAGAAAAAGAGTTGAGACAAAGGGTCCGAGCAAACTATTCAATCCATAGGAACATCGTGGTAATTCATATACTTTAGTCATCGTTTCGTGAGTTTTTTGGTATCGATTCGATAACTTACGGTTATTTTACCGTGGTAAATTATTGACTCTTGTGTTTATTATGACGTTTGAAGGCGTAAATACCTGTCGGGGTATTAGCCATTATTATTAAGATCTAAATGTTGGTATTTGTTTATATCGATTTCTGATTTATCGTTGACAGCTTGTTTATGTTTATCATTTATACTTTTTTATGCGCTTTTATATGAGGTCATGTCATTAAACTGGATCTACTAATGTAGCCAAGCAGATCTAGAGTCCGGGACAAGCTCTCCATATAAGTAATTTATACACTGTCAGAACACACATAGTTACACAAATATTGTCTTCTAAGTCTGTGTCTATGTATATTTGCTTCGGGCTTAGACTATTAATTGATATTTTGCAATGGTTTATTGATTCGTGTTTAACTATGCAGGTGACCTAGACACACAACAATAACGTTCCTGATTCCATTGATAGTTTGGGACAAGTGGACTACTAGTTTATAGATAGGCCATTAGAGCGTAGTGGGGTAAAGTCTCTATAGCAAGGGTTTAACAAGATCACAAAAAACATTGCTTTAAATACCCATAATATAGATTATAATCAGCAATATAAGGATGTTTATTCGGATGCTTAACACACAAGACTAGAATTAACGTGTTTAACTCTTAGGATGATGTAACGCCTAAGTCTTAAGAATGATATACACCTCGAGAGAAGAAATCATATGCACTAAATAAACAAACAACTTCTAATACGTATTAATAATGGTTAATTACAATTTTTCTTATATAAGAGGTTTCGAACCGCTTGTTTTTATCTTTTGTTACATAGCTTGCTTTGGGTAACAGTTTCCTAGCGATTGATTGTAGTTCGACCAACCAAACGCGTGCCAGTCTCTCAGCGCTAAACCCCTCCATTTTCAATTAGAATTAGGATTAGAACTCACATAGGTTTAACATAGGATTAGAATAGAATTAACATAGATTAGATAACCAAGATATTAATTAAATTGATAGATTTAACCTCGCTCTCAGTGATCGACACCCTACTTATCACAAAACTACTACCGATCGGGTACACTGCCCGTTAAAGTGTTGTTTTTGGTTGAGTCGGCAAAATATAAATTTAAAACTTAAATCATATAAAAAAAAACCTACACTACAACACATCAAGTTTTTGGCGCCGTTGCCGGGAGTAAAATTAATCTTGATTTTTATTTTGATAGTTTGGTTTTTAAACATAGATTAGATCCAAAACCCTTAAGGATTATGTAATTAGATTAGTGTATATTCTGTATAATCTGTATATTTTGTAATATTTGTCTTTAATATGTTTTCAGTTATATATTTTGTGTGTTTAATTGTTTGCGTATTTAATTGTTTTTCTTGAATACACTGTTCTGGTCGACAGTTGAATATGGCGTATCCTATCCCACTGAATATGGCATATCCAGTTCTCTGTCCAATACAGCGTATTCATCCCAATAGATTAATACGGCGTATCCACTTTCATTGATACGGTGTATCGATCTTCTGATAAAATTCTTTTCCATTCTCGAATTTTAAGCCCAAATTTTTTATATACCGGTTCTCCGCTGGTTCTACTGATAATTTTATTGATATTTTCAGTAAGAATGTACTAATGGGTTATCAAAACGAGAGTTTCAGAAATTAAGAAGTAAAGGGTCGAAGATATTTCGCTCACTTGCAACACATGAGTTGAAATTTCAGCATGGACGTCCTCCGATGAAGCCGGGATGGATAATGATTTATTCACATATAAAGTTGATGTTGCTAACATCCCATGTAACTCTGTAATGGAGGATGAAACTGATGATGATATAGGGTATGATCCGTCTGATGTTGCATTTATTGAATGGTTAAGATCCAAAATTTTCAACTACAAGATGATGGATCAATATACTATGAAAGCATTACGGATATACTGGATCAGAGGAGATGATGAAGTTGAGCTTACTGATGAGGAATCTTCCGATGATGAAGATGAAATTGCTGAAGTGTTTAGAATCGACACTAATATATTTGACTATGAGACACCTATCTGTTCAGCATTCAACGAATTTAATTATCTTCTCAAGGTAGATCCGGACCTACTTACAAAGGATATTATGGGGTTTAAGACCTATGATGACTACAAAAATGACTGGATCTACGAATGAAATAAGGATGTACCATAGGTTGATGAGAAACCATGGACTGACACTGGAGTTTAGAAAGATCCGAAACCAGTCAAACATACTTGTGAGCCTTTCAACTATAAAACTGGGTGTCATGATTGCTAACGTGTAGCAGGAAAGAAGATAGTTACTGTAATAGAGGAAATTTACCTAGAACTTACATTATTGAAAACCAACTCCATTATCAGGATTACGAGTGGTACGAAGCTTTAGATGATTGTGAACTTAAAGAAGAAGCTTTAAGAAACAAAGCTATCATGGATGGAGTTATCAACAATGATGAGTCATGCTGCGAGCTCAAGAGAAAAAATGGAACATATATACAAACTATGATGATGCTTATGAAATTAATCATGAAGATAATGGGAATAAAGAATTATGTGAAATTCATGAGCCACCGGTATGCAACATAAGGAAATATATGATGATTAAATATTCGTTCAATGATGATGAAGAGTATGTTGCTGTAAAAGAAGACAAATACGATGATCTTATTATGACAAGAAGAGATGCGTGCCAAGCTTACCAAGAAATCTTTCGGATTATGGACGAAGGATGGATGGTGACTAGAGCAACGTGAAGAAAAGAGAAGCTGAAGAAAAGTCTAACTTAAAGACTTTGCTGTAAACAAAAGCTTCCGGGAGATCAGAAAACCCAGAATGTTATTTAATTTTTGTTATCGAGACTGTCTTCCCAGACTTCAATACGGCGTATCCGCCCCATACCATACGGCGTATTGAATGTCTGGACGTTATCAGTCTTTATTTTTCATGCACTTTAAAAACATTATTGTCAGTTCTGCGAATACGCCGTATTCATCTACTTGATACGCCGTATCCACAGTCTGACCCATATTTAGTTTGTTTTAGTTTAGTTTAAATTAACCGTAGATACCAAGATAGGAATGCACCTGTTTTTCCTATATTTTACACAGGACCTCGTGAAGGAAATATCGACGAATATTGGTGGAGAATTTACAAATATGGAAATCTTAAAGTGTTGGAGTCTTGAAACCTCAAGACGGCTGTTCAACACACGATCTTGCTCATAAACGTAAATTGGAGAATCTACCGAGCAAATATCAGGGGAGTTTCTCATTCTAATTCTTTTTAAATTCCCGTATTTAATGTTTTACATATACAACGAGGACGTTGCATAATTCAAGTGGGGGGATGGAATTAGAATGTTTACTTGTCCTAAATTTTCACAATAAAAGGCTTAAATTATGCTCAAATTTAAAATTTTTCAAACATACTTTTGTGAAATTACATGTTACATAACCCGCACACAATAACCCTTGATAGATATTGTGAGAATTTTGCCTTATCCGTTTCTAAATTTTTACCCAAATTCCATAAAAAAATCCACAAAATATAAGTGTGCCGGTGATGTTGTAGACTTTAGAACTTGGCTTGGTATATCTATTCGAGACCACAATAATGAGTATTATGGAGTTAGTTGTAGTAACTTATTTAAATTGGTAAATTTTAGGATTACAACCAAATTGCCTATACATGTTGTTTATTAACTAACTACACCGGTTAGTTAACCTCCAGTTTAAACCCTTCCACTCTCATCTTTAGAGTGATGATCCACTAGAACAACTCGTAGAGCCAATCCTTTAGGAATTTACACCAATTATTTGTTTTGTTACACCCTTACACCTTAACCTACCCTGTTAGATTAAGTTTAATTTACAATTGCTAGTTGCTTAAAGTGTAAAGTCTGTATTTCCCGAGTCTTGTGTCATTTTCTATCTTTGGTGCGGATGGAAATTTGCACAGTATGCAAATGGGGAATGTTATACTAGTAGTCAAATGTGATTTTACTACATTCATAATTAATGGTGAATCCGAAGAACGAAGAAATTACCGAAGGAATTATCCGGAATTATTATGATCGTGAAGATTGTGAAACTACACCGAGATTTGAAGTTTAGTTAGTAAAATAAAAAAATTAAAATAATAAAAAAATGAGAAAAATTGCAAGAAAAAAATGAGAGAGAAAGAAAGTTTGAAGATAATCGTTTCGCGAAAGAGCATTACCGAAGGAATTATACGAAGGATCGATTATTCGTTGATACGTCGACAAAAATCAACGATGTAGAGTATTGTACAAAGTGGAAGATATCGCCACTTACCTTGTAGAGTATGTAAAGTTTTGGATGATTGGGGAGTTGACCGTTTAATAGGGAACCCAACATGTTAGTGTTGTTTTTTGATCTATGATCAATACATTGTAAATAGTTGTGTCTCTGTCATAATAACGGTCAAGAAAATAAGTGTCTAGGAACTTGTACTTTAAGCCTTAATCTATTTTTTTTCTTGATTTTTATTTAACAACAACTTCTTCCCGTCTTCATCTTAATGATATAAACCTCCTGTTTTACGCGAATGAGGAGCCATACGAACATGCATGTCTATTCCGGCGTTCCGGCCATGTATGCATGTCTTGTACCTTGTTGGTTTACGACTTTTGGTGAAAGTTAGAAGGTTCCTACCCTATATCATTCTTCATCCTAACCGTTGGTTAAATTCGAATGGGGATGTGATCGAACACTCATGTCTATCCCGGCGTTTCGGGTGTGTATGTGTGCTTCAGCTGCCTTGTTGGAGTGGTACTTCTGGTGAAAGATTGTAGAATGATCAAACCGTACGCCTTTCCATACAAAAACCCATATTTACCTTTATAAACTTGTTACTCCTTGGCTTTAGTGGTGGAGATGTATATCCTTTCCAAGCTTATGATAGAATACTCATCATGACCGAGCAATTAAGCGAATTAGTTACATGTTACCACATAGATTAGTTGAGTGATTTGAGTGTTTTCATCTTCCTATTTCGTGAGGTGTTTGGTTGTGTACTTGTAATAGATCGAATAAATGCTTTAACGGAAAATATCCTTAGGGATACATTTTTGTAAACTTCTAAAGGCTACTTGAGGACAAGTAAGATTCAAGTGGGGGGATATTTGATGACATTAATAACATCTATTTTATATCATCGTTTATCCCACGATATTAACCAATTGTGTATAGTTATTGCAAAGAATTGTTACTTAATCATTTATATTTGAGAATTGCAGTAATTATGGAGTAATTGGTAAGTACATAGCAAAATGCGAGGCATAGATCAGGAGCTTAAATGAAGATATTTTAAAGATTACTATTCTGAAGACCAATACGCCGTATCCATCAAGAAGATACGACGTATCCGTGCCTGCACTCACCAAAGACCACAGAAGATTAAAGAGCAATACGCCGTATCCAGAGGACTCAATACGCCGTATTCAAGATATGGAATCAATATAATATTCTGGAAGATATCAAACGTGGTCCCTACTCCAAGAAATCCCCAATACTCCGTATCCAACCCATTGGATATGCCGTATTGAACCGACTTCCAGACATTAAAAATAGAAAACTCAAATGGTTTTAAGTGTGCTAATCCATATTCTCGATACCTAAACCCACAAAAGTTGGGATTTTTTTGAGGACAAAAAGAGCAGAAGAGGTCGAGCAACGTATTCAATTCCATAGGAGATATCGTGTAATTCCATATACCTTAGTAATCGTTCAGTTTTTGGTATCATTCGTTAACTCCATTTACCTTGGCTAAATTATTACTCTTGTATTATTATTATGACGTTTGGAAGGCTAATACCATTCGGTAGTAGCCATAATTAATGATAATTTAAATGGTTTTGTATTTGTTTATAATCAGATTCTTGATTTATCGGTGTAATGCTTGTTTATTTTATCAAATTATACTTGTTTACGCGCTTTTATGCGACCATGTCATTCAATCTATATCTGGCGTAAGGTGGGACAAGCGGATCTAGAGTCTGTGATAACTCTCCATATAGTAATTTATACACTTAGAATAATAGTTACACAAATATTGTCCTTCTAAGTCTGTGTCTAAGATACGCTTCGGGCTTAACTAGTTAATTGGATATTGTCAATGTTTTATTGATCGTGTGGACTAGCAGGTGACCTAGATAATTAAACAAATAACGTTCTGATTCCATTGGATAGTTGGACAAGTAGACTACTAGTGTATAGATTGCCATTAAGCGGTAAGTGGGTAAAGTCTCTATGAGCTAGGGTTTAACAAGATCACCATTGCTTTAATCCTAAGATGAGAAATTATAAATCAGCAATATGATGCTTTATTGCGGATGTCTAGGTCTTAGGATGATGTAACGCCTAAGTTTTAAGAATGATATGCCACCTCGAGAGAAAAAATCATTGCACTAAATAAATAAACCAACGTTCTAATCGGATTAATAATGGTTAATACAGTTTTCTTATATAAGGTTCGACCGCTCTTTTATCTTTTGTTAATTAGCTTGCGTGGGTAACAGTTTCTTGAATTGATTGTAGTCACCAACCAAACTCCGTGCCAGTCTCTTAGGCTGAAAACCCCCATTTTCCATTAGAATTAGGATTTAGACTGACATAGGTTTAACATAGGATTAGAATAGAATTAACATAGATTAGATAACCAAGATATTAATTAAATTAATAGATTTAACCTCGCTCTTAATGATCGACACCCTACTTACCACGAAACTACTACCGACCAGGTACACTGCCCGTTAAAGTGTAGTTTTTGGTTGAGTCGGAAAAATATAAATTTAAAACTTGAATCATATAAAAAAAACAACCCTACACTACAACACATCAGTATCCTTTCTACGCACTTACGTTTCCCTAGACGTATCAACAACAATACAGACAAAAGCTGGTTTCTAAAGCCTAACGCGCACATTCATCAACAAGAAGCAATAGTAATAGGATCTACAATTAGACTTTCATGCAATCATAAGAAAATACAAAGGAGGGTTTAGCCTCGCATGTTATAGATAAAGCAAGAAAATAAATCAATCATATAACACATAGACATATCGAATGATTAATTATAAATGATCTTACTCGATTAAAACATGAATAGAAGGACGTTACAATAGGGTTTTGAGGCCCTAAAGACGACCTTTAAAGCAGCTATAAAGGCTAGGGCTCGTCTCCCTAAAGTTATACAAAGTTACATACTTAAAACCCTAAAAACGGTTTTGTATATATATGCATGTGGACGCGACAACGTCGCTTGATGCTTTTGACGCCGTCACCACGTAGATGGTTCTAGATCCATTTTAAGTCAGCTATGTTGTGATGCCGTCACCAATATCCAGACACCGTCGCGAGATAGATCACGACGACGTCGCTTTATGCTTGTGACGCCGTCTCACGTCTCGAGAACAAATACTTCTTTGTGAATCTGGTGCAAGTCCGTAAATCTTGTCCTTTTTCTTCTCCACAATAGCCCAGTCACGTTTATTTCCTCCAAATGCCATCCAAGTGCTAAAAATACAAAAACAAACAATTAAGCACATAATCTGGGCATATTTGCATGATGTAGGGGGTTAAATGACCCCAAAATAGTGTATAAAATTACACCTCATCAATCCAGTTGAATGATAGATTAAACGCATAATAAAAAATAAACAAGTATCATGTAATAAACATACTCCCTCCGTCCCTAAATAAGTGTCCACTATTGACTTTTAAAGTCTTTCCCATCAACTTTGACGTTTAAATTATTTTGTTTATGTTATATAATACTTAATGAAATAATAATAATAAAATACTATGTAAAACTCTAATCCATACATATATTTTGTTCATCAAATTAGTTCTATAACACAAAAATAGAAATAGTTAAGGTCAAAGTTGCAAAAGAATGACTTTAAAAGTCAATAGTGGACACTTATTTAGGGACGGAAGGAGTAATTAACATGAAACAAGTAATAAAAAATCTAGATAGACAAACCAAATATTAAATCTTCATAAACATGGCTAATACCTAAAGGTAGACAAGCCGATAGTTCCCCCCCCCCCAGTGAAAATTACACACTGTTTATATATTGCCGATTTAAAGGTAAAAGAAATGTAACCGATATGCGTATAGGTTTTGTGGCAAGATTATCAAAGAGTTTTTCCTATGATCTTGAGGCCTCATTACTGACCTTCTATGGCTCCTATGTACGGTTCTGCCTCAGTTCGACATGGTAGTTTAGGGCTTCACTTTCATACTAAAAACTAGTTTTATGGTTCGGTATTTATAGAGTCTGGAATTAGGTCGATACGACGTATTGAAGTGTCTGAATACGGCGTATTGGAGTTTTCTTGGAGTGGAGACCACGATAAATATCTTCCAGAATCTTTCATAAACCGCCAGTGAATACGGCGTATGAATCTTCATAGATACGGCATATAGGTCTTCAAGTCTTCGTGGTTTCTTGTGAAGTTCAGGTGCAGATATGCCGTATCTTCCTTGATGGATACGGCGTATAGGTAGGCAGAACAGTAGATTCTTGATTTCTTCATTTAAGCTCCAAAATGCACGTCGTTTAGTTAAACTTCACCAATTGCTCCATATTTACTACAAATAACTATTATAACATATTAAGTACCAATTCATGCATAAATAATTTAAAACGAGCAATAAAGATGGAATAAATGATCCTATAAAACAGTCGTTATTTGATGTCATCAAATATTCCTCCGCTTGAATCCTACTTGTCCTCAAGTAGACTTTAGAAAATTTATGAAAATGTATCCCAACCCGAGTTTAGGATTTTTACTTTAAGCAAGCTTTTGTTTGATTACTAGCACACAACCAAGCACCTCACGAAATAGGAATATGAAAACACTTAAATCTCTCAACTAATCTATGTGGTAACATGTAACTTATTCGCTCAATTTTTTGGTCGTGATGAGTATTCTATCATAGGCTTGGCAAGGATACACATCTCCACAACTAAAGCTAAGGAGTAACAAGTTTAAAAAGGTAAATTGGGTTAAGGTTCAAGGGTTGATTATTCTTTCCAATCTCTATCTATACTAATATTCTAGAAAAGGAGACAAAATCACACATACACATCCATAACGATGGAATAGACACATATGATTGCTCGATCCTTAACTTGAATAAGCTAAAGAATAGGATTAGTAATCGTTACCAAGAGTAGTAAACCAACAAGGCCGACAAAATCATATATACACATCCATAACGATGGAATAGACATACATGATTGCTCAGATCTCCATTCGAGTAAAACCAAATGTTAGGATGAAGATTAATATAGGGTATGGAATCTTCTAATATTTCACCAAAAGTAATAGACCAACAAGACAGACAAAATCACGCATACACATCTATAATGATGGAACATGCAATTGCTCACATCCTCATTCGAGTAAGACCCAAAGATACGGATTAGGAAAGGAAAAGTTATTATTGTTAAATAAAAAGAGCAAAACAAATAGATTAAGTCCAAACAAATAAGGAACATTGTTGCTAGTTACTTTCCCGACCATCTCATGAAAAAGACACGAATCGTAGACTACCTCATGTTTAGTAGACACAAACCAGACTCGAAAAACTTCTTGATCAAAGATTAATGAAAACAACCCTTAGTTGGCGTTCGCATAACGGTCAACTCCTAACCATCCATAATATACATACTTTACAACAAATAGTGGCGATATCTACCACGTAATACATAATTTTACATCGTTGATTTATAACACGTATCAATAAATAATCGATCCTTCAAATAATAATATCTGTTAAACATAAACGAACTGACTATCTAACAATCCTCAAAACTTTCTTCTCTTTTTTGTTGTGATTTTCTAATTTTTTTGATTTTTTTTCAAATTAAGAACTGAAAATAAATCTAATGTGTAGAATTTCACCATCGCATGACTACGATAAATTTGGAGTCTATTTTCGATCATAATTATGAAAGTAGTAAAAATACACGAGCGAACAACTATTTTTACATTCGCATTGCATTGTGCAATTTTCCGACCATACCAGAGATAGAAAATTAACATCTCAACACAGGAAATACAATACTTTACATAAAAGCAACTAGCAACTGATTAAGGACTTAATCTAATAGGGCGTACTAAGGTATAAAGATGTAACAAAATAAATATTTGGTGTAAGAAAAGAATGGCTTAGGTTTTCTAAGGGTATCTTACTCTAAAAATGAGTGTAAACAAAAGGGTTTATACGGGGGTTAACTAACTAGTGTAGTTAGTTAATATCACAACATGTATAGGATTTTTGGTGTAATCCTAGAAATTTACCAGTTTAAAAATGTCACTCCGTCTATTAAAAATAGTGCTTATTATCGTGGTCTCGAATAGATATACCAAGCTAAGTTTTCAAGTTTACAACATCACTGTCACACTCATATTTTTGTAGAATTTGGGTAAACATTATGAAACGGATAAGGCTAAATTCTCACAATATCTAACAAGGGTTATGTGTGCGAGGTCATGCAACTAATAATTTCACAAAAGTATGCTCGAATTTTTTAAAATTTAGGCATAATTTAAGCATATTAATGTGAAAATATTGACAAGTAAGCAAACTAATTGTCCTCCTCCCACTTAAGATATACAACGACCTCATTGTATATATATATAACATTAAAAACGGGAAATTAAAAGAATTAGAACGAGAAACTCTCCTGGGATTTACTCGGTATGATCCTCCATGTTGCATTTATGAGCAAGAATGTATGTTGTAAATGCATCTGAATACCATCATGACTACAACACACATGAATTCCAGAAAATAAGAATTCTACCAAATTCATTTTTTCATATCAGGATGTCCTCGTATAAAAATATAAGTAAAACGAAATGCAATTATAGTCTCGTATTCGTTGGTGTAGAAATTGAATAAAAAACGCTAGAGTCTGCACAGGAAGTTTGATACTCCATATCAGTAAACCAGGATACACCGTATTGAGACCTGTAAAAAGTATTTGAAGTACGAGTCAGTCGTCTAATACGCTGTATTCATTTAATGAATACGCCGTATAGACTAAACTGACAATAAAGTTTAAAAAGTGCAGAAAAGTAAAAATAGGATAACATCTTGTTATATGTCATGTTTACACTATGGTATCATACGAAAGTTATAGAATTAGAGGAGATGAGCTAGAGAGTATTTTTTTATCATTTTTAATGTTTTCATTCCAAAAGAGAAAATAAAAATAGGAGGCAGAAGTGAGTTACAAAATGTAAGAGACTTGTATAAATACTCCTCCTAGATGGGTATTTATACTTATTGCTATTCCCATTTTATTTTCACAACTTTAGTCAAACCTTGGTTAACTTTACTTAACTTTTACTAAGATAGACTTTATTACAATATAATTACTAATAAAACTATAAACTATACAAAGACCAATTCATTTAATAATAAACACTTTTCTTGAACCTAACAATCTCCCCCTAATGGTTGATTATTATAGACGCTTCATCGTATGTAGAATTGGTTTTCCATTCACAAACGATTCCTACCTTCTCATCTGCTCACGATGTCTTAGACTCTTGAGTATTTCTCTTTCGTACACTTTCAATATGTCAAGGTCTAAATCACCTAGCAGAGGTGGTTTCTTCTAGAACTCAGTTTGAAAGATCTTTAGCTTTACTTCTTTTAAGACTTTTTCCAATGTAACATCATAGAACTTAACAATCTCCACCAAATACATAACCCGCTTCTCATTTTTTTATGTTGAAGTAAATCAAACTCGTATCTGGCTTGTCTACTATTGAGTACAGATCATGCTTTTCAATACCAGGGAATATCAATGTTGGTGCGGTTAAGTTGATCTTTATCTGGTAACTCTCTATACCCATCTAGAAATCATGAACTCTACTTTAATCTATCTAGATACCAATAATTGCCAAAATACCTTTTCACTTGGTTCTCCCTATTTAGGAGGATCAGCATCCTAATGATGTTCATCATGATATGTGAAAACTCCGTATGAATAGAAATTAGTAGAAACTTATGGCTTTTCAAACTTTGTTTTATAAATTTCCTATAAGTCTGGATCACTTGCTTGATCTTGAGGCTTTGACTTCATTTTCAAATACAATTGATGTTGAAGATCAGTTGTTGATATTTTAGCATTTGACGAACTTGTTGTAGGGTACAAATTAAGAGTGGTATTCTGCATGTGCTTTTGAAACAATTCTTCAATCATTTTAGGTGCATGAGTGACAAATTCTTTTGAGATCAACTTTGGTACATTTGTAGGAGTGATTTCTCATTCCTTTTTAACTGCAAGATGTACCAGTCTAGGCATTTCTTCTTTGATCATCTCATTTGTTTTTGCAAATGCAAGCTCAGGCACAACATTGTTGCAATGATCAAGAACTTCTTGAATCTTGCCCATAAAAAATCATGAGTCACAAATTTATTTTTAATATGGTTGTAAATTTGACTACACCACCTGCTCATGTCAGCAATGCTTCCTGAAAGAATCATTTTCTTATTGAAAGTAAATCCTCTCTTGATTGTTAAACGTGGATTTGTTGTAGCATTAGTTGGTGTAGTTACAGTCGTCCGACAATTCTCAGAAATTGGTCCATCAGAAGATAATTCTTTCTAGGGGATCTATTAGGTGTAGGAGTTTGATGCCTGCATCTCCATGTCTCAGTTCTAGTTCCAAACTACCCTTAATAATTTTTGACTCAAGTATTATCATTAGGATCATCATTTTCTTTCTCCCTCATAGCAATCATCCGTTTTCTCAACATGCATCACTTTCCTCTTCATCTTCATCCTTTTTATCATCTTTCTTCTTAGTAACATCATCATCATCAACAACTTTTGGGTTTTCCTTATGTCTCGGCTCTATCCTAGTACCAGAATCATCAACATCCTCATTCCGCATAGAATCAGCAAACTCACTTGCATATGATTCTTCATTTTCTTCACCTTCAACCATATTTTCAATCTCCTCCTCTGCCAACTTCTCTTGTACTTTAGCAACATTTTCTTGTGCTTCAGCAACTAGAGCAGTTTTGTGCAACGTGAGACTTAAAAGAGTTGCCTCAGTAATTTCATCTCTTTCTCTGTCATCACTAGGAGGTGGAATTGAAGTATTCTTTGCTTTTTGTTTGATGGTAACTTTCAGTGATTTTCTTGGTAAACTTGTTTCCCTAACACTTTGCTTCATCTTCTTCCCTTGAGAACTAGCAACAGTAAGGGTATGTGTCTTATGGGCTCTAGGTGTAGTCCTATACGTTCCTTAGATAGAAACAACCGGTTGTGGTCGATTCATTGGAACTTCTAATTTCATAAACACCGTCTCATACTTCGTATAGTCATTAGTGACACGGATCTCATCAGTTAAGAATGCATCCGGAATTGGCATCCCTTGAAACAACGCATTCCTTATCGAGTAAACACTTACCAATAAAATATCATCCTTGATGGAATGATATCCTCTTCAGGCCATTTGGGATGGATGGATACTTCTTCATTAAGTCAGCAATAACGAGCTTTGTGAAGCGAGGGTACGTAATGACATCCTTCTTCTAAAATACACAGTTAAGAAAATCCTACCAGAGAAGAGCAACATAATCAACATTTGTGTGATTGACCACAATATGAAATAGCTGAAGTATGTTGATCTTTGTTTGATCATGCCCAGAGATTTCGAGTAGTCAAGCAATGGTTGAACACCTTGAACATGGTCTGCCACGGTTGAGCAAGAAACTTCGTATAGAAGGTACCCACTTTATCAACAACACCTTGATAGCCAGCCATCTGCTTGAAAGATTTAATAACCTTGATGTTGACTGGTGTGATGAATGGATTATTCGGAGTTCCCACCGGCAGCTTAAGAGCGTCATGAAACATATCAACAGTGTAAGTTATCTCTTGACTATCCAGCTTGAACTTGATAGTGGCCTTAGTATCAGGAACTTGGGGTGATGTTCCCCTTGTGTGTGCGCTGTGAATTATTGTAAGGTTGCAAGCTAGAACATGCATGCAGTGTACAGTGAGAGCATAGATCAATGGATGATCAAGTAAAATCTGTCCTATAATCTTGCATTCTGGTGAGCATGGGATACTTTGAAGCACAACATAGTTATTACATCTCCTAATGCTTTGGAATTTAGGGACGAGTTGAGCAGCTAAAATGATTTGTTGAGCCATGTGGAATACTGTATGATGACGTGAAGTGATTAGTGAAATGAGATAAAGTTTATGGAATATACATTTATATAACATTTTTATCTCTTTCCACTCTGTCTGTTTTTATATGCTCTGGCAATTCTTTTTGAGCATATTCTGATCATTTTCTTTCTCATGTGCCAATACTTACTTTTTCAATGCACATCAGGCATGTCATGACACTTTATCGTCTTTTTCTTTGATCTATTTTTGTACGCGCTGGCATATTCTTTTTCAAGCATACTTAAATTTTGTTTTCTCTTACTCGCTATCGGACGAATTTTATCTCTTCTTTCTATGTGGCATTATCATGTATTCTCACACTGCATCACACAAAATCATATGCGTAAAATGATACGCTTCCAAATAATAAAGATATACTTTGGATTTTGATAAATACCCCTGAGCAAAACAACACAGGTAATACATGTTACTTGCAAGTACTCTCCGGGATCTATATCTTATCTAAATATACTAATCTACAGAGTATGACGCCTTTATCATTCTCACTAAATAAGACGTTTCAGATAAGATAGTTCGTACCACATTTCTGACAACTATAAGAATTTATATATATTTTGCTAGAGAACAATTTAGTGAGATAACATTTCAAAAATCACAAGTTTGCCAAAGATGTTTGAAAAGTATGATTATACAACCAAACTAATCTAACAACAATTGAATGGTCACTAAGCCACTCACTCCTCATCCTGTTTAGTGCAGAAAACAGCCAAAACCGAACATGACTTAGACCATTTACCCAATTGAGTACAACAGTTAGTCAAACTATTTTTGACGGTTTTGAAACATTCTTGTCAAAACTTTGAAATTTTCCTTCGTTGAAACAGTACTAGAACCACAGACTCATCACTATATACTGTGAATAATTCAACCACATCTGATGATGTCAAGACTCATGTTATATTTCCTCTTCATATCATCTACTGAAATATCTTCTCTGATGAAGCACGAGCAAAGTGATAAAAGGTGTTGAGAGGCTATGAAATATACTGATACAATTCTTATAATAGCTAGGGGGTGGGGGCACGGTGTAATGTATTTGGGGGCAGGGGGGTAGGGAGTTACCGATAAAATATTATGAGATACATTTTGAAGGTTCTAGTAAGATTGCACAATCCTCATCCTGTTAAATTTTCAGGAAATGTCGTAAGCGGACATAATCTTCTTCACCATTATGGCCCATTGTCATCAATTATAGAAATATGAATTTATAACTGAATTTATCATTGTTTTGGTAAAATGCCATGTTGTTTAGCAATTAAGCCCACTTGAGTATCCGTAAATTTTTTTAGCCTTATAAAGAAGTTTTCTGAAATCCAATCATGGATAATCAAAACCTAAAATATTAGTCCATTCAAAATTTACAAAACCTAATTTTTAGCCCAATAAGCCTTTTACAAAACTCATTGAAAAGCTCAATAGCCATTTACAAAACCCATTGAAAAGGTATTTACGAAACCATTCATTGCTTTCGTAAAACATGCTTAACAAGTCAATTGATAAACTAAGGAATTTGTCATAACTTAAGCCTAGAATTATCACCTTATTCACATTTTTAGACCAGTTAATTGTCAAAAAGCTTAGTTTCATTTTTACAAAACTTTTCCTTTGTTGAGACATGAGAATCTATGATCATAGTCAGTTGAATCACCATGTTTATTCATTTTTATCAAATCATTTGAACCATTTGATCATTGAATGAAAAATTTAAGCTATGCAAAACATATTTTTATATACGATATTTGAATGGTCAGTAGATTGCTCAATCCTCATCCTGTTAAATTTAGGAAACGGTCAAAACCGGACACAATCTTCATCATTTGGTCCAATTATGAATATAGAAATATGATTTTATAACTAAATTTATCATTAGTTTTCATAAATTTATCATTTTGTTTTCATAACTAAATTTATCATTATTTGGTCCAATTATGAATATCATTATTTTGTTTAACGATTAAGCCTATTTGAGTATTCATAAAAATTAGCCCATACGAAACTATCTTTTGAATTTTGACATTTTCAGTCCCTGTACTTTCTATCGTAAACGTTAATAACCCATACGAAACTATCTTTTGCGCTTTGGCACTTTTAGTCCCTGTACTTACTTTCGTAAGCATTAATACCACAAAAAATTTCATAACTCCCCCTTGGAGTTAGACCTATTTTCACAACAAACCTTTTTGAATTATTTTGCAGTTAAGTTTCTGTTTTTCACCAAAAAAAATAATTTCATAACTTCCCCTTGAACAAATATCCATTTAAAAATTTCTTTTAGATGAAAACCTTGTTAAAAAAGAAGTTATTTTTGCTTTTAAGAATATATTTTTATTTTCTGATGATGAAGTGACTAAAAAATTTATAACTCCCCCTCAATAAGATATCTAATTAAAGAAATTATCTAGAGATAGTTAATTTTCAGTTTTGAACATTCTTGAGAAGATTTTGAAAAACAAGAATTTCATAACTCCCCCTCGAATAAACGTCTAATTAAAGAACTTATTCAAGAGATTATTTTATTTTTTGCTATTTTTCCACACTTGAAATTTACAAAAATAATATATTTTGAAAGAAATCCTCATTTTTGTGAATGGATTATGATTACAAAACATATATTTTAGCAGTTTGAAGATCATTTTATGAATGATTTACTCCCTCTCAGTTCATGATACATTTAAGCATTTAAAGAACCACTATTTGTGAAAACAATATCCTGAAACTGATACAAACGGAGAAGATATGTGATTGTATCATTTAAATTTTATTTTTCAGTTTTTATATTTTTCAAATTTTTATATGTTTTTAAAATTTTGATAAAAGAATAAAAATATTTTTTTGTTTTTTTTCAATTTTGTATTTTGTTTTTGAAATGTATTTACAAAAGTTTTTGATGTATGATCTTTCATTCCAAAAGATAACTTTGCCAGATGTTCTAACTCAGTTGGAGTCATACATCTCATACCAATCCTGTGAACTAAATACTCAAACCTTTCTCTTGGAAGGGCTTTAGTAAATAGATCAGCAAGTTGATATTTCGTCCCGACAAAGTAAAGTTCAATGGTACCTCTTTCAACATGCTCCTTGATAAAGTCAAAACGGATGTTAATGTGTTTTGTACGTGAATGTTGTACTGGATTTTACGATATGGCAATTGCACTTTTTGAGTCACAGTACATTGGAATCTTGTTGTAACGATATCCATAATCAAGTAGTTAAGTCCTCATCCAAATGACTTGTGCATAACATGCTGACAAAGATACGTACTCAGCTTCCGCAGTTGACATTGCTGTAGAATCTTACTTTTTGGACGACCAACTGACTAGCTTGTCTCCTAGAAACTAAAGTCATCCAGATGTGCTTATATATGTATATTATCAAGGAACCCTGCTAAATCTGCATCTGAATACGCAATTAGCTCAAATCCAGAATCCTTCGAGTACCACAATCCTTTGTTAATGGATTGTCGGAGGTACCAAAAGATTATTTTGACCTCTTTAAGGTGTTTCTTAGTTGGGCGTGCCTAATAACGTGCACATACAAATGTTGCAAATGCAATAGCTGGATGACTTGTAGTGAGATACATGAGTCCTCCAATCATATTACGGTATTTAGTTTGATCAGTTGGAGTATTGATAACATCAATTATTTAATACTTTTTCATATCAAAATTCTCGCATTTATTGCCTTGCTTTATATCATTTTTATATGAATTCGGTATTTAATTCATTTATTTTGCGAATTCAGGTAATTAGAGGCATTGGAACGGAAAATGTCATACGCTTTATTCATCTTTTTCTTTTGATATTATTTTTGTATTCTCTGGCATTTCTTTTTCGAGCATACTTAGATTTGCTTTTTCGGGTATGGATTTTATCTCTCTTTCTATTTTTAATTTCCTCAACAAAAAGCATTTGTGAAATGATTCTCTTTCAAGAATAATAAAGATATACTTTGATTTTGAAAATACCAATATGACAAAAACACAAGTTGTGACAACCATTTGATGTTTATGAAATTCAAGAGTATAACTTTATATTCTCATAAAAAACTTTTCAGTAAAAGAGTACCACTTTATGACACAAAGATACGGCTTTTGGATAGAAATCGAGATAACATTTCGAAAATCATAAGTTTTCCAAAGATGTTTGATAAGTGTAAAATACGCATATCTATTTATGCCTAAAATGACCCAATTAAACCCAAAACAGATCAAAAATGGCAAAAATATGCTTGTATTTGTGTTTTGTGTGTGCAGGTATGGATAAGTTAAAAATCACAAGAAAACAGTCAAAAGTGAGCAAACACGGACACGAGAATCAAAAGAGTACAAAGCCGAAGCCAAAAGAAGCCAAGCCTCAGCCAAAGCCTTAGCCAATCTTCATCTACAAGGGCCATTCTTGCAATTTTCAAAAGTTATTTATAACTTGAAAAAGAGGAAAGAAAGA
>BQNB010021376.1:0-13858 GCA_026074375.1 Tanacetum coccineum | reverse complement strand
TTTTGATACTACAGAAATCAAATGCATTCATTCGAACTTACTAGGTTACTAACATGATAACCGTTGGTTTGTGAAAGTGGAAATACAAGTACGTAGTTAAGACAACAATGTTTTATTCAAAGTAGTACAACAACATGGTTACAACAATCCTTAGACCATTAATCCGATGACTCGCAATCTGAGTCGTACCTCACTACCCCAAATTCTAAAAAGAATGCATCATTCTTAGCTTGTTCTTGCCTAATTTTCTCCTCTTGCGCCTTTTTGTTCATGGCCTCTTCTTCCAACATTTCTTTTAGAGCTTCTTCATCCATACGGAGTTAATGTAACTCTTTCTCGGTAAGAGGGAAATCAGTTTGTGATGACGAGCAACCTATACCTCCATGTGTACGGCCAGAGTATTTTTCCTAGAACCATGCCGACTTAGCCTTCATTTGTTTCTCTAGCCGTGCCGCCTTTCCATACATAGAAAGATGCAACTTGCGATCCTTTTCAGAGCTTTCTTTTAAAAGAGTGCAAATCAAAGCACGACAATCTTGAGAAATATCATTGCATTTCTCATAAGTTTTTCTAAGATCGTCCCTGACAGGACATGAATCTTCAAACTGAAAAGCTAAATCCAAAAGCACATCCTGACGACCCTTATCTTCGTTAATTAACCTATGCATCAAGGCTTCGATTTTAGAGTCGGTGTGGGGAAGCGAGCATGCCATTCGAATATCTTTGTAGTGGGATTTAAGTTTGAAAATTTAAGAAGAGTAAGGTGGTATTTATAAGACAAAGAGGGAGAAGGTATATAATTTAAGGCCTTGTCATTTACTTCAACGGATATATTCCAACATTTTGTCACCTTGGCTCGTCCTGATAGCGAGGTATTCATTTAGGGATAAGTAAGGACCAGTTCAAGAACAAGTACCCTCACTTATTCGCAAATCCACCAGCTCTTACAACGTCTTGATTTTGTGGACAAAATCTTCTAACCTGGGGAGGCTGTGACACCCCGTAAGAAAACTAGATCCTCTTTTCGTTAAGTAAAAATCATGTACTGCAAGTTTGCAAGTTTACCAATAATTTTCAACGAGAAGTCATCTTATGATCGTCAATGCATTATTTTGTCATAGAAAGTTTAATTCGCACGCGAATATCACCATTATTACTCTGTGTCTAAAAGGATATTTTAGAACGAGTAGCGATAAGAACCATATTTAGTTCACTTTGTGAAACGCGGTTATTTACTTGTAGCACTTTATAAAACTACCTACATTCAAATTAATAACTATGACAACTATGATAGAGTTCAACATAAATAAAATAAATTACATACATATGCACATGAAAGGTCCAACATCAAATATATATGTACATAGGAATGTACATAATTCAATATACAATAATAATGGAACATTATCATTACAAGTCTTACACACACTGCCCTACTACCTTATCATTTTGAATAATCCCAGCACATGCTACGATGCAATTTCAATTTGAAATGAAAGGCATAGTAAGGATTCTTTAAACAATATTAGGAAAAGAGGCATCATGGCTAACAATATTAGAGAAATTCATTATGATTCAATAGTAGCATAGGAGTATTCACATGTAACATTTCATTGATCAACCAAAGACGCCGAGTATAAATCAGGAACCATTCATGAAACAAATACATCACAACTAAAATATGAAAATACTAAGTAAACTACATGGTTCAAGATCAAGTTTCGTTAAAGTGTAAGAGCTAAGTGAGTGTCAGCCTTAGAAGAAATAGCAACCAAGTTCAAATCTCATCACCATCATCTTTTCTCGTCATCTATCGAGCTTGGACCTCGGTGAGTCTTTTCTAGTTTGCCATGACATTTAACCTATATTGCGACCAAGACCAAAGCCACACTAACCTTGGCAAGACGGCCAAAGGTCTCGGCCTTGTCTAGGCTATACACGACACATATAACGGATGTATGATTAGTGTTTACGCGTGCATACAGAAACCAAGACGCGACACACATGAAACAACAACTATAACATAATTTGTAAACCATGCCTTTCGCGTATAAGACTAGTAACGAATCAAGAAATTTTGTAAGAACTTTTAACATGCCATAACCAAATGTTTGGCTCGTAAGAGGTTAACAGACCCTAGAATTTACATATGAAATATGAGGAAACCCTCATACGGAACCCTTGACGTATAGCACAAGCATGTCCACAAAACCCAAGCCAAACCACAACCGAGTTTGCTCGCTATGGGTGTGTACCACAACCGAGTCTTACTCGTTGTAGGTGCGTCATTTGTGCGGCAAGAAAGAGCACACCGTGCGTGTTGTTTCAAAACAAAACCCCCCACTCGTACCACAGGCTAGCAAGCGAGCCATGGCAAGCATTGCTTGCTGTTGCGGCTGCGTGTTATGCATGAAACAAGGGGTCGCTGGTGTCTCGAAATTTAGCCATCCAGTTATAAATCACACAAGTCATAATCATAGACAAAAATATATAAAACTGATGCATGCATGTTGCTGCGTCTGTTGGGCAGAAAAAGGGAAAAAGGAAGAAGTGGAACACGTGACATATATTTATACATAAGATAGGTTGCATTGTGAAGAAGAAAACACAAGGCAAGTGGGTATAACCCACTGTTGGGCGACAGAAATCAGAAAAAGGGAAAAAAGTTAGTAGCCATGTGGGGTTTAGTAAAAGGGATACATGTGATAGTTTAAAAACTAGTATATATTTCGACTTACAAATTTTCATTTGACGTAAAGAAGTATGGAGAACTTGCATGTTTTTGAGCTCTCGAAAACGTTCCAACCGAATCCTAATGGGTTTGAAACCTTTTTTTAAACCAAATGATTAGTGCGTTAAGCGGAGAAATCTAAATAACATTTTCTTATGATTTAAAATTTGTAACCACAAAACTGAGTTTTAAAAGAGTAAATAAATTTAACACGGCTTATAAAAACGTGTTCAACGCTAAAAATATTTTAAGTCTATTCAGGTTTAAATATAGAAAGTTATGAGAATAAAAGAATATAAAATATATATTATATATATTATTATTTGGAAAGTCAAGGGATTAAAAATATATTTTTCGATAAGAGACGTAAGCGAGTTGAGCGAACCGTGATATATAAATTCGATAAATACACACATTAATCAACGACAACGATATAAATAAATAAACGCGATGAGAAAATATATGTACTTAATAACTAACAAATAATGTTTATATTTTCTTAGACAAATCACGTGAACTTTTGAAGATAAATCGCGACGCGTGATAGTATAGATTCTTGTATAGAAACTTATAAATGTAAAGCCGTCCCTAGAACCAACGGTTTAATCGACACCTTGAAAGCGTAAAACGTTAACTCATAAACGACAATACCTTTTGACCCATTTGCATGAACCATTGCATTAAGTATTGTTAGAATGTAAACTCAGACTTTGTCATAATTATTTAGGTGTTTGACTGCGTTACTTTTGACGTGCTTTGAACTATATTTAGTTACAGACGATTAACCAACAAGGTGAGTTTTCATAGCCCCTACTCTACTGTTTTAAATCATCTTTTGGGGTGAGAACATTGCTTATTTCAAACGTGTGAATACAAGTACAATTACTCATTACTGATTGGTCTAAGTCCTGATTTAACCCAAGATGCTATTTGCCCGATTTATCATGAACCGTCAATCTTTGTGAGCACGAATGTTATGGATAGATCTATCGGGATTAAAAATCCCTATTTGTCTTGGACTGACATTAGTCAAGCAAACACAGTTTCATTTGAGTCAGACTACGGGTGTCCCGGGTTAGACACCTGCAAGGGCATTCATTTATTGTTGGTATATGTTAACGCTTCGGTGTCATGAGCTTAGACAATAGTAATGCAATTTATATGACTTTGTATCTGTTATATTGTCATATGCGGGTGAAATCTTGTGATTCATAAACACTACATTTTCTGCTTAAACAAACCTATGAACTCACCAACCTTATGTTGACACTTTAGCAATGTTTTCTCAGGTATTAAGAACGAAGATGCTATATGAAGTCTCATGCATTGCAGTCATTTTCCCATTATCTGAAGATCACTTGTACTCTTCAAAACAATGTTGTATTGTCTATTTTTATGCTTCCGCTGAATGTTTAAACAATTTATTATTTCCTAATTCAAGTGATCAATTTTATTAAAACGTCTCATATAGAGGTCGTTCTGTATTGCTTAGAAGTATGATAATCATGAAGTCACATGCCCTCGGCTGCCATTATACTCTGATATTTTGGGGGTGTGAAACATATCCTTATTATATCCAAAATGGCCCTTAAATGATCCAAATATGCAAAAATATACTTGTATTTGTGTATTTTGTTGTTTGGGAATGTGTAGGTACGGATAGTGCAAAAATCACAAGAAAACGGACAAAGCTGGACAAACACGGACACAGGAACGGATAGAGTGCAAAAGAGCTAGAAGTATCTATCAAAAGGTCAACCAAGTCATCCCTTGGTTAACATTGGTCAACCCACAAAAAGACAAAATCCTTTGAAAATACCAAAATACCCTAAATGTTAAACCTAATTTTGCCAAAAGTCCCTAAACCCTAACACCGTTATCTCCTTATAATAAAGAGATAACGGTCGTTATCCCTTTATAACTTAACCCTTATAACCAAGCCCAAATCCCTGGCCCAATTCCATTTTCTATAAAACCTGGGCCCAAGTCAACAAGCACACCTGGGTCAAACAAAGATATAAACAGTTAAAAAGGGCGCGGATCCCTTTTTACTGTTCATCGTCTTCTTCAATAAATTACCCGTCAAAATCATGAGGTAAATCCAAAATATGGACGTGGCTTAACAATTCAAGTAACGAGGTATGATGTGGCAGAGTTGGTCATTTAGAGCTCTTATTGGTCCAAGCGCACAAGGAAGGACACACGGGCAATTAAAGAAACACACCAATGATTGAGATTTTACACTCAATCTAGTACAAAAGAAGCACAAAAGGCTCTGACACACGAAATGCCACGTTGGCAATCCGTGTGCTCATCAAATCAATCCAACGGTTGAGAAAATGGATCCAATGATTAGAATGATTCAAGGGACAAGATCAAGGGAGCGTCTAACAAACCTGGAGACCTAGAAGCTTCTTCTCAGGCTATAAATACAAGACCTACTCACTTACAAAGGGATCATATTCTTTTTTAGTTTTTAGTAGCTTAATATTTAGCTTATTTTCATGTAATTTTTCAGCTTATGGTTTTTAGCTAATTGTAATTTCCTTTTCAACACTTTGTATTCAATTCCTTTATTAATAAAAATTTGTTTTCATTTAAACTCTTTTATCAATTCTGATTTCACTTTTATGCAAAATTATGGTTTAATAAGCTGCTACTGTTTCATAAGCTTCTAATAAGCTCATCTCAAGCTCATCTAAGTCTTTAAGCTTAGATGGAACTTAATTCAGTCATTAACCTTACTTAAATCTAAAATCAGTTTAATACCTATGCTATGGATGGATTTTGTTGCTTTGGATTATAAGCTTACCCTAGAAGAGCTTATTGGACTTTACTAGCTAATCCTTGTGACAAGATAGTGCTTTTTGATAGCTCACTTGAGCTTTATCTTAGCCTTGTTTAGAGCAAAGGCTCTTGTAAGTTTCTTCTTTACAATTAAGCCAAAATTTCCTCTATTAGCTTTAATATGTTTCATATTGCTTATTATTTGCTTATTTTAGTTTAGATTAGCTTATAATTGCTCATTATTAGTGTTTAATGCTTATTTAGTTCAATTGTTTGTTTAGATCTTACTTTTCAGGTTTTTAATACAAAAAAGTCATAAAAACCAAAAATATTAGCATTAGTTGTTAGCTTATTGTTTTTGCTTATTTAATTGTTGAAATTTGTTCATTTAGTTTGTTATAAGCTGTTTACTATCTGGTCTTTGAAGAGTTTTAGCTTAAATAGCTTTTATCAAGTTAAAATAATCTAAAACCGTTTTTAAAGGGGTGTTTGGGACAATGGGTCAAAACCTGACAAATGATTAAAAACTATTTTGTTCACTAAGCTAAGTTTAATTACCCAATTTAAGAGGAATTAAGTTGTTTTAAAAAGTTTTTAAAGTCTAAAACTCATTTGTTAAGATATGTCTTTATGTCTTTTGATTTTGAGATGCTAAAAGCTTTTTATGTAGCTTATTTGCTTAAGTCTAGTTTGGCAGCTTATTTTTATGTTTGATAAGCATGTTTAAGTTTTTATGCAAGAGGTAAGTGTCTTGCATTGTGCATGATTTTATTTGATTGCTGTCAAAAGTGGATAAGAAGTTAAGAGAAATTTAAGATTTTGCTTTTTCAAAAGCTTGTTGTGGCTTATCCTATACTGTTAAATACTTTTGGATTGTTGATATGTGTTCTTTGGGGTCTAACTTTGATCTGTTTGTAGGTTTGAGATCCATAAGGATCTGTTCGAGTGCTTATTTTTAAGCTTCAAAGTGCTATTTTGTTAATTTTCACAAATTTTTCTAAGTGTTGAATCTGTGTGAGATGTCCTTTTCATTAAGCCTTTTAAGTGCTTATTTGAGTTTCAAAATGCTTTTTCTTTGAGCTTAATAGTACTTTTTGGCCATTCCTTTTCAAGGTCTAAGCCACTAAGCATAAGGATCCTTTAGCGAGCTTATTTTTAAGCTCGAAAAGACCCAATATGCCTTTTTGGCCTATCATTTTTTGCCAAAGCCATTTTTCCATAATTTAGCTTATCTGCATATTTTATTGCTTATTTAGGTATACTTAGCTTATAGGTTAGTATAAACCTAATTTAGCTTATTTGGTCTGCCATAAGCATTATTTGCGCTTATGTGCTTTCTAAAGTAGTTTTTTTAAGTGTTTAAAAGCCTTTTTAAGCTTTTTCTGTCTATTAAGCTTATCATTTGTGCTTATATTTTGCTCTTATGTGCTTTTTAGACATAGCTTATTATCTGTGTTAGCTTAGTTTGTCATTTTCATTTGCTTATTCTCCTTAAAAAATGCAAACAGTTAGATTTTTTAGGACTTAGTAGTGTTTAAGCATTTCTGTCATTTTAAATTGCTTATTTCGTGCTATTTTGAGTTTTTGATAAATATTGACTTCATTAAAGATTTGTTTTAACAGCTTATTATAAAGCGAGTTAAAAAAGTTTTCAAAAAACAAAGATAAGAGGGAAATCGTGTGTTGAGCAAGGCTCGAACCCACGACCTCTACCCTCCTCATCCTTTATAACACACCACACACAACAAACAATCACCAACGCTGCCCTGTGGACTTTTCATTCTATCATTCAAAATCTATTATTTATAACACCTTTTAGAGCCGTTTAAGTATAATTAAGCTGTTTTTAGCTTATATCAGCAGCTATTTGATAAGTATGTGGTTTCCAAGCTTATTTTCTTAGATTCTCAATAATCAAGCAACATTTCATTTATTTAATTTTCTTTAAAATCGTTTTTAATTCATAAAAAATTATAAAAAAGTCAAAAAAAATATAATTTTTTTAGAAAATTTTCTTTTATCATATAGTTTCTAGGAAAAATAGTTTTGCTTCCATAGGGTTTAAATTGCAAAATTACACTTTTTAAAGAACGAGATTCATTCCCGTTCACGTTTTCCGTGTTTTAAAGCTCAAATCAACTCCGTTTTCATTCTAGTTTTCTTTAATCTTACTTTTTAATTAATTAAAGTCAATTAAAAGTGAAAAATTCATTTTAGGTTTGTTTTTGGAAATTTAGGGTTTTTAGTCACAGTTTAAGGTTTTTGTTTTACGTTTTTAGCTAAAATTTATTTTTCCTTAAGTATTTTTAAGTTTTTGCCTTATTTTTTCTTGTAGTTTTAGAAAAACAATATCAATCTTATCCCATTCAAACATCGATTCTCAAAACGACTCTCGACTTGCAATTGCTTTCCTCATCGGGGATAACGACCCGGGAATCATACTTCCGAATTACTATAACTGAGATCTTTTGATTCCTACCCTTCTTTTTATATATTTATAAGTATATTATATATATATATTTACTATATAATAAAGAGTGTAGTCAGAAGTGATCAAGTTTTTGGTGCCGCTGCCGGGTAAAATTGTCTACGATTGTTGAAGCCGTTTGAAAATTCGTGTTTGAAGACCCTTCCTTGTAAAGTTATTTTGTTTATTTTCATATAAAAAATACAAAAATATTTTTCATTTTCTTTTATTAGTATAATTAAAATATAAAACCAAAAATCTAAAAAAAAGAAAAACCAAAAACATAAAAACATTATCCATAAAAAGAAAAAAAAATTCACCAAGTTGGTAAAAGAACACCAACAAATAATACTTTCAATTGAAGTATTATCCATAAATAAGTTCCCGAACCAAAGATCAAAAACTTACCTTTTGTGTCTCTTGCGACGTACGGCTCACCTTCGAAAGTTAAACAAACTCTTTTGTGCGTTTTTCTTTTGAAGAGTTACCGAGAAGCAAGTTGATTATTAGGTTTAAGTGTCTTATCTCATTGTCCGTATTTAAAATTCATTGTTAAAATACCAATTTTTTTTCTTTTTACATTTTAGTGCATGCGCACTCGTTCTTAATCTCGTAATTCTAACCATCAACAATAACAAGTCAATCCGACTTTTGTTGAACCGTTCGATCTTATTGAACCTATTCTCGTAGTTACAATGGATGATAATCGTACTATGGCTCAATTGCTTGAAGCACCCACCGTGGGTTACTAGGATGCCATCGTTGTGCCCGAAATCACCGCGGAAAATTTTAAGCTTAAGCACGGTTTGCTTACCCTCGTTCAAAACAAACAATTCTTCGGACATGACAAAGAAGACCCTCATGCTCACATCCGTTATTTCAAAAAGATCACTTCTACGATGAAGTTCCCGAACGTCCCGAGTACGTCGGTAAAGCTTATGCTTTTCCCATTTTCTCTCGAGGGTGCAGCCCGGATTTTGCTAGAAAAAGAACCCCCTCGATCGATTCTCACATGGGATGATCTTGTTTCGAAATTCATAAACAAATTTTTCCCTCCTTCCAAAACAACAAATCTTCGAAATGAAATCACGAGATTTCAACAAAGATTTGATTAAACTTTCTACGAGGCATGAGACCGATTTAATGATCTTCTTCGGGCATGCCCACATCATGGATTTTCGGAGTTGCATCAACTCGATACTTTCTATAATGCTTTGAACTCTAATGATCAAGATTTATTGAATTCCGCCACGGGTGGTACCTTTTTGGATAAAATGCCTCGTGATTGCCTAAGAATCATTGAAAGAAAATTCAAAGTTCGTAATTCACGTAACAAACTGGTTGCTTCAAAAATGAGTTCGAGCAGTTCTACCCCTGGTATTTCTCCCGATGTTGCTGAACTTAAAGATATGGTGAAAGCTTTACTTCTCGAAAAGAAAAACCAAACCTAAGCTCTCACTCCCGTCAAAGTGGTTGAGGAAAGTTGTGTTACTTGTGGTGGTACTCAATCTTACCGAAATTTTCCCGCCACCGATGGCAAAGTTTATCGTGACAATATTTAAGAGTATGTTTCCCAAGCAGCAGCAGCTAATTTCAATCAAGGAAATTCCAGTTATCGAGCCCCGATTGCTATTCAAATTCGACCTCCCGGTTTTCCTCCCGTTCAAAACAATCAAAACAACCAAGGAAATAACCAAAACCGTTACAACCAAAACCGTTACAACCAAAACCGAGGAAATAATTATAACCAAGCTTCCACCTACCAACCCCCGGTTAACCAAAGCCAAATTTATCGAACTCCGATTATTAAACTCCCGGTTCACCAAGCTCAACCTTACCAAGCTTCAGCTCCATAAACACAACGTGTGTCGAAGGATGATTTTCAAAATTACGGCAAAGCTAATGATGCAGTGATGAGAAATATGCAGAATCAGAACCAAAACTTACAAAATCAAATGACTAATTTAACGTACATGCTTTCCAAGTTTGTAAATTCCAATACCGCTTCTACTTCAGGTTCAGGGACACTCCCTAGTAACACCATTACTAACCTGAAGGTAGATTGGAAAGGTATTACCACCCGAAGTGGTATTCCTTATCAAGGACCCTGATTGCTAGTAAATCTATACACGTAATAATAAAATATAAAATAATATGAATTTACCAAACTACCCTTGAGGACAAAGGTAGTTAGAAAAAAAATCACACAATTATATATAATACTACGTATATTATCTGAGAAGTATGATTCCCGGGTCGTTATTCCCCAACGATTTATGAAATTAAAACCACGTTTGTTGTTCGGACAATGATTTGAATAGGTAACAAAGATTGATTTGACTATCTATTTCTATGAATTAAAAAAAATTAAAATAAGTAAATGATAACAATTAAGTACGAAAACAAACAACGGAAAATTAAACTTTAACTAAAAACGCAAAACGGGAACCCTAAATGGTAATTAAAAAAAACTAAATTTCCAAAATTAAACCTAAAATGAATTTTTCTCTTTTAATAGACTCTAATTGACTAAAAAGTAAGTTCAAAGAAAACTAGAACAAAAACGGAATTGAAATGAGCTTAAAAACGCAAAAAACGAGAATGGAAACGAATCCCGTTCTTTAAAAATCAAAATTTTGCAATTTTAACCCTACGGGAACAAAACTAATTTTCCTATAAACTTTATGATAAAGAAAATTTTCTAAAAAAATTATAGAAAATAAATGTTTAAAAATACTAAACTAATTATAAAAATTCTGAAAAAATTACAGAAAATAGCTTGTACTAATAAGAACCTAGGAAAAATAAGCTTGGTTACACAGCTTATCCGATAAGCTGTGTAATAAGCCAAAATAGCTTATTGCACTAAAGAGACAAAACGTGTATAAGTAATAGTCTTTGTAAATCTATAACGAAAAAGACCCCAGGGCACGTTGGTAGTGAGGTGTCGTGTGAGACGTTTATAAGGGTTGAGGGTGTTGAGGTCGGGGGTTCGACCCTTGCTCACCCCCGATTTCCACCTTCCCCTTTTTTTTATTTTTTGAAAACTTATAAAAGCAAAGTTTTAGAAAAGCTAAAAATAAGCACTTTTAATAAAAGAAACTTTTATTGAAACTCAAGAAATAAGCTGAAAAATGGCTTAAAAGGCAGAAAAACAACTAAAACTAATTTTTTTTTTGGCTTTTTGAAAAATCTAAGAACTTTAAAAGCTAGAAATAAGCTATACTAGGGCTAAATAAGCAATATCTATCCTAAGTCTAACCTAATAAGTCAATGTGGACAGAAATAAGCTCAAGAGACCAAGCCATAAACTGAAAATCACAATAAGCTCTATAAAAACTTAAATTCAAACAGACCTTAAGCTACTTTTGAGCTTTATATTAAGCTAGCAAATAAGCTCTACAAGAAATAAAGCTTATATATTTTGAAAGATTGACTCAAATGCTTAATGAAAATGCTTTTTAAAACTGTTTTGAATTATGAGAGCTTAATGAAAAAGCACTTTGAAAACAGTCAAAATACTCAACAGTTACTGAGTTTGTTTTGAGTTTTGAAAAGACAAAAAGCACAATTGCAGCTTAAAAACAGATTATCAAAAGAGCTTATTTTGAAAGAGTAAGCGAATACTAATGATTAATGACCCTAGACCTACTTGTGCTATGAAAATCGAATCCTAAAAACTATAATTACAATCTGAAATTTAAGCTAGAAAATGGACTCTTTGTTGTTTTTATTATCTGATGCAGTTGGCATGCATATGACCAAAAACTTAAAACCTAAAAATGCAGACCTTAAGAACTAAATGCAACACTGATAAAACACCTAAATCAACTCAAATAATTAAACTAGATTAGCTAAATTCTACCTGAGCTTAAAATGAAACTAGAATTGGCAGAATTATCACAGATTTAATATAGCAATAAGAAAACTTATGAAAACTTAATTATTCCTAATCAAACTTATAAATCCTGCACTTATAAACCTAGTTTTGGAAATTCAAATGTAACTAAAGGATCAAAGGACCACAAACAGTATTAACTTGTAGTTAATACTGCTTGTCCCAAACACCCCTTTATTGCACTTAAATCCATTTCTAGCTTATGAATGTAAGATTTAATGAGTTAAGTTTTAATACCAGATGACTCACAACTTTTAACAACCTTATTAAGCATTCATCAATAAGAAATTAAGCCAGAATCTATAAGCTACTAACTATGCTAATTATTTTTGGATTTTTAATGATTTATTAGACAAAAAATGAAAAAAACTAAGATCTACACTACAAAAGCTGAAAACAGATGATCAATCATGTTTAATAAGCATAATAAGACAAGATTAAGCACAAATAAGCAAGAGATAAGCTGAAAATAAGCAAATGCAACTATTAAGCTAATATACTTGAAATTAAAGAAGAACTTACATAAGCCTTAGCTAAACAAAGGCAATAAAAGGCTCAAAGAGCATTCAACAGCTCTAGCTTATCCAAAGATAAGCTAGTAAAAGTCCAATAAGCTCTTCCATTGTAAGCTTATCATCCAAAAGCTCATATCCAAACTAGCAAAGGTATTAACTGATTTTAAGATTTAAAGTAGATTAAATGCTTAATTTGAGCTCAATTTGAGCTTAGAGACTCAAAGAGCTAATAAGAGCTTATGAGAAGCTTATCAAACAGTAACATGAGTAATTGAGAGATTTGAGAGCTTATTTAATAAAAACAGATTGTGTAAAAGTAAGAGATGAAATAGAAAGCTGAGTACAATTCATAAAAGGACAAATTACAATAAGCTGAAAAAGAAAAATTACATTTAAACCAAAAAATTACATAAGTTATTTTAAAAACTAAAAAAAATGCAAGAAAAAAAAGATAGATGTGTGTGTGAGGGACTGCTTGTATTTATAGTGCTGAAAGGATGCTTCTAGGTCCAAAATCTGTTATATGCTCCAATTAGTCCTGTCCCTTAAATCTTTGCTGATCATCGGATCATTATTTGCTGCCGTTGGATTAAATGAATGATCACACAGATTTCCAACGTGGCATTCCGTGTGTCAGACCTCGTGTGCTTCTTTTGTGAGCATTTTAGTGCAAATCCCACTTGATTGGTGTGTTTTCTCCTTTGCCCGCGTGTCAGACCTTTTGGGATTCCACCAATGAGAGGCTCTTAATGATGTATAACCCTCCCACCTTGTACCTTGGTACTTAAATCATATATCCACGTCCTCAATTTCAATTTACCCTATGATTTTGACTTGGGTAAATCGATGAGAACGACGATGAATAGTAACATAGGTTCGCGCCCTTTTTAACCTTTATTTATTATTGTTTGGCATATTTGACCGGGACAATGGGAGGGTTGACTTGGGCCCGGGTGTTTTGGGCCAAGGGATTTATAAGGGTAAACAGGTTGTGGATTTGGTTTTTTTAAATGGACTTTAACGACCGTTAGTCTTTATTATTAAAAAGACTAACGGTGTTAGGGTTTTTGGGTTATTTTTGCAATTTGGTTTAACTTTAAGGGTATTTGTGGGATTTTGTCTTCTTGTGGTTGACTAATGTTGACCAAGGGTTGACTTTGATTGACCTTTATAGCATTCTCCCGGCTCTTGTACACTCTATCCGTTCCCGTGTCCGTGTTTGTCCGGTTTTGACCGTTTTCTTGTGATATTTGCATTATCCATACCTACACAATCATAAAGACAAAACAAGAAATATACAAGCATTTTAAGCATAATTTTGTCTTTTATGGGTTATTTTGGATATAAAATGGATATGTGTTTTCACACATATCAGTAGGCTTAAGTGTATGGCATTCGTACAAACAATTCTCTTTCAATCCGTTTGTACAAATAATTCTTTTTCGATCATTTAATCATTA